>VMDO01003667.1:0-138764 GCA_007922755.1 Pedetes capensis
TTGTTAGGTGCCGTCAAGTCAGTATCCGACTCATAGCGACCCTCTGTACAACAGGGGAAACACTATTGGCAGTGTTCTCTGCTGTTCATAGGGTTTTCAATGGCAGATTGATTTTTGGGAGGGGGTTGCCAGGTCCTTTTCCCAAGCCTACAGCTTCTGGTGTTCCCAGGCGGTCTCCCATCCAGGTACTAACCAGGCCCGACCCTGCTTAGCTTCCGAGATCTGATGGGATCAGATGCCACAGGGCTACAGCTGCAGGCTATATATATATGTATATACACACATATACATACACATGTATACATATATATAATGTATATGTATGTGTACATACACATGTGTGCATGGATGTGCGTGTGTGTGTGTGTGTGTGTGTGTGTGTGTGTGTGTGTTGAATAAAGTGGAGGAATTGGGCTTGAGGGGAAAGAGAGAAGAAGCATTTAATGTTGTTGTTAGGTGCCATCAAGTCGGTATCTGACTCATAGTGACCCTGCATACAACAGGCAAAACACTATTGTCAGTGCTTCTCTGCTGTTCATAGGGTTTTCAATGGTAGATTGATTTTTGGGCGTGAGTGCCGGGTGGGTCTCCCAAGCCTACAGCACCTAGTTTCCCAGGTGGTCTCCTATCCAAGTACTAACCAGGCCTGACCCTGCTTAGCTTCTGAGATCTGATGGGATCGGATGCCACAGGGCTATAGCTGTAAGCTAAAGCATTTGATAGGTATATCATATGAAATAAACTTGAACCTTAAAGTTACCATAGTAGCTTGTTTACTTACTGTACATAAAACTTCTACCTGAAATTCATTATTTACAAATCTGTGTGTCTCAGAGCTGCTTTCTGTTAGTGTTGTTTGACCAGGATTGGGAAACTCCTTACAGCCCATGGATCCAGGGTAGCCCACCACCATTTTGGTAAATAAAGTTTTATTGGAACACAGTCAGTGCTCATTCACATTTACACATTTATTATGGCTGCTTTTGCACAACAGTGGCAAAATTGAGTAGTGGCATCAGACATCAGATGGCCTCTAGGTCCCCAAAATACTTACTATCTGACCAACCCTTGGTTTAGGCTGAGTTACAAAGGAGGTAGTGCAGCATGTTAGCCCAGCCACTAGGATTCACTTGGGGTAGAATGATATATTAAAAGTAGGCATATCAAGGGGCAGGCAAGAAAACAAGTAGGGCTTAAGTAAAATTGCCAGCTTCCTGGGTGGCCAAATGATAAGGTTGGCAGGCACTGCCCAGTGAGCTGCGTCTTAGCCCCAGATTCTGTCTGTCTGAGTAAACCTGTATTTCCAGACTCCCACCCTAGGGACTTCATCTTGAACTATTTATCCCACTCTGCTTTCAATATTCCTGACTTCACATGAAAATAAATAGTCAGAACTTAATGTGTATTTTATTGTGCCAAGGACTATACACATCCATCTGTTTTTCCCTTAAGAAGCAGGACAGTCAAAGGCTCTGTTTTATAGATAGGAAACTGAGGCTGATTTCATTGAAATAACTTGCTCAAGAGGATCACTTAGCTAGTAAATGATGAGCCATAGTTTGGATTCAGGCTTCAAAGCATAACCTTACACCCCCTACACCAATCTCCACCTTCAGTGTGAGAGCTAGTTGCACTGTATAATGAGAACCAGTTGTTGAAGTTTTAGGGATTTTGTGAATTAGTTGTTAAATATGGCCATTATTAAAAATTAGACTATATACATTTACAATCATATAAATTATATTAAAAGCAAAGATAATAAAAAATAAAACAAATCTCTGTATCTCTTCATTCTATAGTCCCAGTAGGACAATTATTCCAAATCCAAACAAGGTCAAGAATTAGTTGATTGGGCATAAAAATGTAATTGATTAAAGTATTTCCTGTTTACTATGTAAGTTGCAGAATAAAGTTTTTATATGATTAGTATATAAATTACCCATCTCAGAGATTGAAGGTTGGTTCTTTTTAAAATTTATTTTTGTTAAGACTTTTCAATGGCAGGTTGGTAGGGGGCAAGCATTTCCAACAAGTCTTGAAACAATGTTTTATGGATTTTCATTTAGTCCTTAAAAAGGATGGACACAGAACTGTACACTGTGTTAACACAGGTCAACCAGTAGGTCACCATCAGCTCCAGGACCGGCATAGTAATCTTGATTCACAATCCATTTAATCTAGTCCATTCTCTTTATCACATTCAGAGTGTTCATAAATATGTGGGCTCCTTGAGGGCAGAGCTATGTCCTATTAATCTCTGTGTCTCTCTGCATTGCCTGTCTTAGAGTCTGGTATGTAATAACTGTTCAGCAAACATTGGCTGAACTGAACTTAAAAATGTCACATGGTTGTCTCTAATACTTGAGATTCCTTTGTTTATCTTATCCTGAGTGCATCTTTGTATATATCAAAATATGTTTAGTTTTCACACCTGTTCTTTTCACTGAATCTGCCTTGGGTAATACAGAAATTCAAAACAGCAGGGAATCCTGCTATTTAATCTCAATAGGTGCAGGAGTATTTATTTTTATATAGCAGGATAACAAATGAGTTTTGTAAAGACCAAAAATTACCATTCATTTATGCTTTTAGGATAAACTGAAGCAAGAAATTGAATGATCTTGCCCAAGGCCACTGAGAATGCACCAGACCTAGACCAGAATTTCAGTTCGTTCCATACAGAGGTTCTGTGACCAATGTTATGTGGTACAGTTTGAGAGTCCTAGGGAAGTTCTCAGCTGAAAAATGCATCCTGCCTATTGATGCCTAAAACTTAACCATTAATGTTTGGTCCCTTTGCACTGAGTTTCTAATTTAACATTACATTTTCATAACACCATTTTAGTTTACAAACTACTTTAAACATCCCATTTGATCTTCATGTTCAGGGAGAATGGGGCAGGGCAGGTATAATTAACCCTGTCTTGGAGAGTAGAAGACTGATGTTTAGAAAGTTTAAATAACTTGGGAAGTCAAGGGGTCCTGAAAGGTTTTATTTCTCCTTTTATTATTAAGTGATGATGGGGGACAGAGTAATGCAGCAATGGGTTTTTCCATTATGGATCCCTACATCATTTCTAGCAAAAAACACTTTCATTGACCCACAAAGTTTATGGAGCATTATGGCTAGTTTGTAGTTAAACTCTGATACTTATTTGGATATCTTCTCCTATTTTTCCAACATACTCATGAGGTTGTATTGATTACATTGAGATTGACATCTCCCCTTTCATCCCTCCACATTGATGCTCCTCCCCATCCCATCTTTTCCAATCTTCGCCCCTCTCTGCTGTATACCTCCCTCCTTTGCATACCTTAAATTGTCCCTTCTACATTAAGCTTAATTGTGCATTTTTTATATTTCAATTTATGTATATGATTTTTCCCTTCTTTTAAATACAATTTAGCACCCACATATGGGTGAGAACATATGGTATTTCTCTTTTTGGGCTTGCGTTCATTTGTTTAAGATGATAGTCTCCAATTCCATCCATTTTGCTACAAATGACATTATTTCATTTTTTAAATTGCTGAGTAGTATTCCATTGTTTATATGTACCATAATTTTTTATCCATTCTTCTGTTGATGGGTACCTTGGTTGGTTCCATATCCTTGCTGTTGTGAAAAGTGCTGCATTGAATATGGAGGTACACGTGTCTCTGTGGTATGATGACTCATCTCCCTCAGAGTATATTCACAGTAGTGGTATAATTCGGTCATACGGGGCCCTCAGGTTTATAAGTATGCTGTCTTCAAATTAACCCCTTGTTCACTGGCCCCCCATACCCTGTGAACGTTTCCTGTTTCTATGGGTTGGAATTAATTCTTCCATGATCTGTATTCTAGGGCATCTGGCATACTTTGTTATTACAGCACTTGATGATTCTGCTTTATTTATAGAATCTCAAAACTTAGGTGACATGTTGTTTGTTGTTTTTAGGTGCTGTCAAATTAGGTCTGACTCAGAGAGAACCTATATATGATAAAACAAAACACTACCTGACACGAAGCCATGCACACAATCTTTTTATGTTTGTACCCAATGCTGCAGACATTATGTTTCTCTTCATTTTGAGGTGTGTCACATCAGCAAAAGGAGGTTCCAGGGCCTTTACCCCATGTCTGTCATTAAAGTGGACTCTACTTTGAGGGGGAAATTCTTCCCCAGTTGTTTCTTGAATGCCTTCCAGTCTAGGGGGCTCATTTTCTGGCACTATTATTTGACAGTGCTTCTCTGCTATTCATAGGGTTTTCAATGGCTAATTGACTCAGGAGTGAGCTGCTGGGTCCTTCTCTCTGTTTTGTCTTGGTCTTGAAGCTCAGCTGAAACCTATTCACTACAGGTGGCCCTGCTGGGATCTGACATACTGGTGACATAACTTTCAGTATCACAGCAACATGCAAGCCCCATAGCATGACAAGTTGAAAGACATGTGGGGTTCTAGGGAACTTAGCCTGGTTTAAACAGGCACCTGATGTTGGAATTCCATCTGAACTATTATTTACAAGGAGTCATCCAGACTCCTTGAACACTTCCATTGTCAGGGGACTCATTGCCTCTTGAAACAGCCAGTTTCCTTATGAAGTCCTCTGATAAAATTCTACATTTTAGACATATTTGCAAGCTCTTTAAGGACAAACCTGGGTGTCCTTATCATTCTTGCATCTCACCTAGTTCCTCTCATTGTAGCAGAAGCTCAATAAAAGTTTGTTGAATGAATAAATCACTGGGTGAATGGTTGGATGGGTTTCTAATAAAAGCTTCAAACAGCTCTGTATAGTATCTTTCAGCAGCTATTGACCTGCCACCCAAAGTGTTTTTGGTTGCTAATTTATTTTCCTCTGGTTGGGGTTTAGGAATCCCTAATGCAAATATTTTTGAAATACAAAGCATAAGGCATTGGTCTGGCCTCTCATAAACTGGATGCACATCATAACTGAGTGCAAGGAGATGCAAGATATGAAAGTGTAATAATATATGGAACAGCCAGCAGCAGGGAGATGTACACTGATAACTTGTTGCAGGGAGATAACGGCAAAGTCAGGGGAAAAACAGGGATGGAGTTTCATACTGGAAAGGAACAAGCAAAAGAATGATTAGCTGGAAGCAGCAAAGATGGTAGGCAGGCAGGGGCAGAAGACCTGAGTGGTTAAGCTTGTGTATGCCAGAACTGACTGCAGGCGTTTGGATCCTGGCTCTAATACTTACTAGTGGCAGGATGCTGCACAATCCCCCAACATCTGATTTTCTCATGTAGGAAATAGAGATTAAAAGAGTGAATCCATAAAAAGCACCTGGAATAGTACATGGTGCCTAAATTGTCTTTATGATGGGATTCATAGCCATGTAGCCTGGGATATAGCTCTGAGATGTCTCTGACTAGCTATGTGATTCGATAACCATGCATGTTTTCTCAGGGTCATCAATGTTGTTGTTGTTGTTGTTAGGTGCCATCGAGTTGTGTCCGACTCATAGCGACCCTCATAGGGTTTTCAATGGCTGACTGTTTTGGGATTGCCTTGGGAGTGGGTTGCCAGGTCCTTCTCCCATTTTTGCGGTGCTGGGAATCGAACTCAAGACCTCAGAGACTGCAGAGCAGTGCTCTACCAACTGAGCTAAATCCCAGCCCCAGGGTCATCAATAGGATATGAAAATATGCTGCAGAGTAGTAATGATGACTAAACGAGATAAGACATGGCTTTTTAAAATTTTTACCTAGCTGTCAATTTCTTTGTGATCCAGACAAACTGGTCGGAGCCCTGTTCAGTTTGCATTCTGTAGATAAACAAACCTTCCTCACAAAGATCTGGGAATTCATGAAGTGCTTATATCCCTAACATCACGGGAAATTTGGAGCTCTTATATTATGAAGAACTGATTTCCCTTCACATCTTGTTGACTCTGGCATACAGCTCATCCTCTTCTTTGATTTTTATCATAACCATAACTATTTATCACTGTAGGTAATTGTGGATTAGTTAAACAACACTGCTGATAACTGAAAGGGTGAGAGAGAGAGGGAGGAAGCAGGGAAAGAGAGAACGAGACGGCCGGGGGGGAAGGTTGGGGTGGTGATTTGGAAAGCCACATCCAGAGCCCTTCAGCCTCTCACTACACATATGGCCTCTCCCTTTTACCTTTTCTTCATTTCCTTACACTGAGATTGTCAAACCCTAAGTTATTCTGTCTTTTGTAAAGAACAATTGATCTTCTCCTCAGACGTTTTGGCACCAGGGGATGTTCAAGTCTGAAGCCTCATCTTCCCTCTTAAGCATTTACTAATGATTTTTTTTTCAAATAGAGACAGCCCTCTTCCATCTCCAAAATCTACTGATAAGTCTATAAAACTTGACTAAGTCTTCAATAAATGTTACTTCATGTTGTTGTTGCTAGGTGCTGTCAAGTCGGGTCTAACTCATAGTGATCCTATGTACAGCAGAACAAAACACTCTCCAACACTGTGCTATGCCTGGCCCTATGTCAGTGTTTCTCCACAATTCATAGGGTTTTTGATGGCTGATTGTTCAGGGGCTGGTCTGTTAGGTCCTTTTCTCAACTCTACAGCACCAGGTATTCCCAGGGGGTATACAACCCACAGACTAATCAGGCTCAACCCCGCTTAGCTTCTGGATCAGACAGGATCAGATGATCTCTCTCTCTCTCTCTCTCTCATTCTGTCTGTCTGTCTGTCTGTCTGTCTGTCTGTCTGTCTGTCTGTCTCTGTCTCTCGCCCCCACACCCACCATCTTTACCCGGTGAGGTTAATTCTGTTCCCTGGAGAATGCAGATGCACCATCCTAAATACTGAAAATGCTCACAATTCAGGCAGGGTAAAATTCATGCAATCTTGCATTAAACCCTGACTCAGGCTCAGCTGACAAAGATAATAAGAGGACTTGTTCTAAATGGAGGACCTAAAAATGTCCAAGGAACAAAGGACCCAGTCTGGCACTAAAAACATGAAGAGGTATCATCCAAGTGAAGAGGGGAAAAATACTGATCTGAACATTTCTCTCCAGACTTTGACATCTCTCCTCTTACTCTGGTAACTCTCCAAAGGCCATACTTCCTGTGCATGTAGAGGAGAAAACTGGCTGGCTCATTTTTTCCCCTTCAGATGGAAACATCCCTCATTTCATTTATAGAAGTTTTGGAAAGAGATAAACAGGCTATTTTCCTTTTAAAGAAAGGGTCTAGGATGACAGAGACCCATGCATCCATTGCTAAGTTACAACCTCCTCCCTTGGAAAATAATTCTATCGAAAGGTGAACTTCTACATATTTGATTAAATGGGAAACAGAACTGAGAGCGAACTACAGCACAAGTCTCTATGAATCTGGAAGATAGAAATAGTCCTTATCATTATAATGCTTATACTTTAAGGAAATAATTATGCAAATGATCATATTATAACTAATACGTATTATGAAGTAAACCTCTAGACTACCATCAAAATACGGTAGGAGACCTCAATTTGGCTGGAGCAATCAGGGGTGATCTGCTTGGGGAAGACTCATCTGCTTTGGCATCTGGAATGGTTTATGTGTCAACTTGGTTGGGCTACATAGTACCCAGTTATTTAATAAGTGCTAATCTAGGTGCCACTATGAAGGTATTTTGTAGATGTGTTGAACACCTACAATCAGTTGACTTTAAGTGACAAGCACTTACTCTTGAATAAAGTGAGCAAGCTGCATGCAATCAGGTAAAGACTTTAAGACTAAAATGAAGTCTTAGAAGAGAAATTCTGACTCAAGACCGCAGCATCAATTCCTTCTTGGTTTGCCAGTCTATCAACCTGCTGTACAGATTTTGTACTTTTGAGTTTAACGATTATGTAAGCCAATTGTGTGTGTGTGTGTGTGTGTGTGTGTGTGTGTGTGTGTGTATTTGAGAGAGTTCCTGCATCTAAAAGCAAGTGAATAGTGAAGAGAAGTTGATTTGAGAGAATGTGTTTCAGGCAGGGAGAATAGTCTTTGGGAAATTCCTACTCACCATTTCTCCCTTTGTGCCTTTGACATCTCAGAAGTAAGCTTTTGGAATGCCTTAGAGTATTTCCTCTATCTTGAGGCTATCCTGATGCACCCTTAGGATCTGCTGACCAGACTTCAAACCCATAAAAAATTGGGTTTAGGATTGGGTGTGAGTTCAATAGGTTAAAATTTAGAGGGTTTGGGTTTGGCTGGGGTTTGGATTTAAATCTTATGTGTAGATAGCAGGGCTTCAAGCTGAAGCTGAAGCTGAAGCTGAACCCTGAACCCATTCCAGTTCAAGAATCTTTAAAATTTTTTCTAAATCCAAGCCCAAACCTGAACCTGAATCCAGTGAAAAATTGGGTTTGGGTTCATCTTTTTATGTTTTTTTCTTTTTAAAAAATCATCAGCTACTTAAAAATTGAAACAAAATTAAAAAAATTTTTTTGTTTATCTCTACATAAGATTAAAATTTTGAACCAGAACCCCAAACAAATCCAAACCCTCTAAATTTTAATATACTAAGCCTGCATCCAAACCTGTACTTGATTTTTCATGGGTTTGGAGCCCTGTCTGCAGGCGGTGAGTGACCCACTGACAAGAAAATATGTAGGGAGTCCGGAGAGAACCTGCAAATAGAATAACCTTGGGGTCTTAGTGCTGGGTTTGAGCACAGATTCCTATTTCTTCACTAGGTGTCCTTGGGTGAGTATCTCAGTCTCTCTGGGACTCAGTGTTGTTTTTTATTTCTATGAAATGCAAAATACAATGGTAGTTAGTATTTATTGAGTTCATAATACATTCCATATACTATTTTAAGCCTATAAGTAATAGCTCAGCTAGCCTGCTCATTAACCTTGAAGTAGGAAGAATTTGTGCCTATACTTCATCAGATGAGGAGCTAAAAGGTGAGAAGAGCTCGAAGTCCCACAGCCAACATGTTTCAGGTGTGGTCTGGAGCCCAGGTGGAGTCCAGCTCTACACCTTTTGCTCATCATAATCATGACATTATGATCCCTCTGCCTGCAGCTGTAGCGCTGTGGCATCCAATCCCATCAGATCTTGGAAGCTAAACAACTGGGCCTGGTTAGTACTTGGATGGGAGACCACCTGGGAACACCAGGTGCTGTAGGCTTGGGAGAAGGTCCTGGCAAGCCACTCCCAAAAAACAATCTGCCATTGAAAACCCTATGAATAGCAGAGAAGCAAGACTTCAGTGTTTCGTATGTTGTACATAGGGTCACTATGTGTTGGACATTGATTCAGTGGTACCTAAGAACGATAACAACATCATCCCTGTATCCCCCACCCTACAAGGCTGTTGTAAGCAGTGGATAGTGAAGAGCTTTTCAAAACCCAAAAGCCACAAGAATTGAAATTATTACACTATTTTCTCTTTCATCTCAGCAGAAGGCTGTGAGTTGTTTACTCAAATTGTCTTAAGATTTGCTTTATTTTTATGGAGGGCTTATTTTCTGTCAGGTTATGCAAGATCTCATTTCACTCTGCCATTGATTCTATAAGGGAGACTTCATTTTTGCACGAGAACAAGGGGCACTGAGGCAGACAGAAGTGAGAGGCCAATAATGTGCCTGAACTCATACAGCTGTGATTTGGACTTAGGTTTATCAGAAAGGGTGGCCTCGGCCCATGCCCACTGCCTCAGTTTACATCATCCCTCTCAGTGTCATTGTCACGTACATTTCGGGGGGGCAGGGGTTGTGCCAGCCCCAGTGCTGAACTTCCTCCCTGGACTTCACAAGTCAAGAGAAAAAACAATTTCCGTGGCTCTTTATCAAATTTACACCCAGCACTTGTGAACACAAACTTTCCGACTTATGATTTTGATTTATGAGTTTGAGCTGCCTCCTCTTCTCTATTGTCCAGCCTCTTGGTTTGCTCAGGGATAGAAGCCCTGGGAGCCTCATCTCTTTCTCCCTCCTCCTACCCTCCTATGGAGACCAAGGTTTCTTATTTCACTTGTGTTCTCTCTTTTCTGGGTCTGTTTCTTCTCTTCCCACCTACATCCCTGCTTGCTCATCCTTTATCTTGCAGCTGAAGCCCCTGCTGCAGTAGCTCCAATGCTTTTTTGGTGTTTTGCTTGTTATGGAAATACACTCTCCTCATACACTCACACGCAGTGTGTGTTTTCCTGATGGAGTACGTGGTATGTGTTTGTATGCGGTTCTGGTGAAAAAGGACTGTGGAGTCCAAAAGAGACCTGGGCTGACATCCCAACAGCAGAGATATTTTCATGGAGAGAAATTCTTGTGATCCATTTAGATTTTGTTCTATCTTAGTATCAGCTAGCTGCCTACTATGTACTTAGACCACATCGATCAATTTTATACCAGAATTAATTGGGGCATGCTACTTCTCCCTGTCAGAATTAATAGAGATACCTGGGAGCAGATGAAGAACTCAGGGGATGAGGAGAATAGAGGTAAGTAGAGAGGGTAGATTTTGCAAAACATTCTGGAAACAAAGAGGACAGTCTCACAGAATGTCCAGTCCATATTTTCAAGTGCCAGAGAGGGCAGGTCTGGAGGAACTTGAGAGTATAATAATGGGACTCATGGAACAGTTAAGATCTATTGTTGTTGTTGTTTTGAGGTTCCATGGAGTTGAGTCTGACTCATAGTGACCCTACATACAGGATGAAACACTCCCAACACCCCTGCCATGCACATGATTTGTTATGTTTGAGACCATTGTTGCAGCCATTGTGTTTCCTCTAATTTTGAGTTGTGCCACATCTGCAGATGGAGGCCCCAGGGGCTTTACTCCATTCCCATCATTAAGGTTGACTCTTCTGTGGCAACTCTTAGTCATTTCTTGAATGCTTTCTATCCTGGGGGGCTCATATTTGACAGTGCTTCTCTAATATTCATAGAGTTTCGAATGGCTAATTGTTTTAGGAGTGGGCTACTGGGTCCTTCTCCCTATCTGTCTTAGTCTGGAAGCTCAGCCGAAACTGTCCACCACTGATGGCCCTGTTGGTAGCTGAAATACTGGTGGCATAGCTTTCAGCATCACAGCAACATGCAAACTTCTATAGCATGACAAAGCTGACAGACACATGGGTAAAGATCTATTGAGGATTATGAAATTCCGCATATTAGAAAGGAGGATTAAGAAGTGGAAATAGGACACTTTGATGCTACTATTTTGATGTTAAGGTTTTGCAGGCATTTTGATGTGACCTAAAACAAAAAAGCTTTAAATGTTCAGCTTTTACTTCTATTGTAAAGTAATGTGAACAGAAGATATTATCATCTCTTCCCTGATCTTAAGTCCAAATCCATGCATGACATGGTGTCTTTGGATCCACACCCCTTCCCTATGTCTTGGTTCATTCCTGAGCCTCTGGCTGTCAAACCCCAGTTAGTTGTGCCAAACAGATCTGCTTGGGGAAATTATATTGGCCTGAGTGGAGAGAGTTCAGTCATGGCCATGCTGAGCTGAATAAGCTGCATAAAATCTTCCCCAAATTGTTTGCCTACCTGAGCAACCAAGTCACTTTGTATTTCTGGTCACACAGAGAGACTTGCAAGGGAGATACTAACAATAAGCTGAGACAGTTTTTGACTTAAAGTCTTTTTCGTCTGATATATGTATAGCTACCCCTACTTTCTTTTGGTTTCTATTTGTATAGAACATATTTTCTTACTCTTTTATTTTCAGCCTATGTCTGTTCTTAAATGTTTGATAAGTCTCTTATAGACAGCATATACTTTCATCTTTTTTCCTATTCAGCCACTCTTTATCTTTTGATTTGGGAGCTTAATCAATTTACATTCTGAGTAGTTAATGATAGGGAAGGATGTGTTATTACCATTTTGTTAATTGTTCTGTCTGCTTTGTACTTTTCCCCTTTTTCTCTTTTGCTGTATTCTTTTGTATTTGATTTTTGTATTAATATTTTTGTCCTTTTTCTTTTATATCTGTTCTATGGGTATTTTTTGAAGTTAACATTGAGCTTACATAAAACATCATATTGCTATAATAGTCTTCTTCAAGCTGACAACAAGTTCACAAGAGAAAAAGATATTATATAATGATAAAAGTGTCAGTTCACTGGTAAGAGAGAAAAACTACGAATATATATGCACCTGACATCAGAGCACCTAACTAAATATGTAAAGTAAATGTTGACAAGACTGAGGGGAGAAACAATGATTCAATAATAATGGGAGACATCAATACTCCCCTTTCAGTTATGGATAGAACACTCAGAAAATCAGTAAGGAAACAGCAGACTTGAACAACAGTATGGGCCAAATGGTCCAAACAACCATACAAAACATTTCATACAACAGAATCTACATTCCTTTCAAGCGCACATCAAATATTCTCCAGAATGCATCATACATTAGGTAGTAAACAAATCTTAACAAAACAAAACAAAAAACCAAAAACAACAACAACAACAACAAAACACTAAAATGGGAACTACCATATAATCCAGCTATGCCACTCCTGGGCATAGATCCAAAGGAATATAAGTCAATATACTATACAGGAACATGCTCATCCACGTTTGTTGTGGTGCTATTCACAATGGTCAACATATGGAATCAACGTATGTGTCTATAAATGAATGAATGGATAAAGAAAATGCAGTACATATACACCATGGAGTTTACATATACACCATGGAGTTTTCTATTTAGCCATTAAGAAGGACAAAATTATGGCATTTTTTTTCTGGAAAATGGATGGAACTGGAGATCATCATTTTAAGTGAAATAAGCCAGACCCAGAAAGATAAACATCATGTTTTTTGTTATACGTGGATGCTAGATTTCAATATAAATGCAATATTATATAGGTCATGAAAGTAAAAGAACTATGTAGGGGGAGAAAAGGGACTAAAGAGAGGAGGAGGGGTAATAAGAAATGGTAAGGAAAAAGGAAGAGAAATATCATGTTTTCCTCTTAAAGGCAAAATCTGCACATATATGTAAACACAGACACAAAACCAAACAAGATACGCAAGCAAAAGGAGGGCCACTGGTAAGGAGAAAAGGGATCAGACAGAGGGACAGAAGTCCTCAGAGTATTGGTGGAGGTGAACATGAGCAATGTACAATAATATGCATGTATGTTGTTGTTGTTAGGTGCCATTGAGTTGGTATCTGACTTATAGTGACACTACGTACAACAGGCAGAACCCTATTGTCAGTGTTACTCTGCTATTCATAGGGTTTTCAGTGGCTAATTGGTTTTTGGGAGTGGGTTGTCATGTCCTTCTCCCATGCATGTATGGAAATGTTATAATGAAGCTGATTAAGTTGTACACCAACTAAAAACTACCAATAATTTTTAAATTAGAACATACATTGAGAAACAAAAATCCTTAATACACAATGTATCAAAATTGATAAATGCTATAGAAGAAATTCTAAGTAAGTTTGCTGTGATAAAAACCTACCTTTAAAAAAGAAGAAAGTCCTCAAATAAACAACTCATTTATTCCTCAAGGAACTAGAAAAAGAACAATAGAGAGTTGCTGAATAGGCATAAATGTTCAGTTATGCAAGAGGATTAAGTTCTAGAGGTCTGCTCTACGACATTGTGCCTAGATTTTCCAATATTATGTTGTGCATTTAAAAATGTGTTCAGGGAATATAGCCTCTGTTAAATGCTTTTACAATAACGAAAATAAGCAAACAACAAAAAGTACAAAAAGAAATCTGTGAGTCACATTGAAGATAATTTGCATCTTTGGGAGAAGAAAAATAGAATCCTACAATGCAGAGATCTTCAAAGGTACTTGGATATATGGGTACAAGTCAGCTCTGCTTGTTGCTGGTTCTGAATCATCAAAAAAGTAATTTTATCTTACCATCAATTTTTTCAATCTACAAAATGAGAATAAGGTGATTTCTTCATTTCAAAATTATTATTATCATCATTAATTTCATGGGACTGGGTATTGAATCCAAGGCTTTGTGTATGGTAGGCAAGTACTCTACCACTAAGCTATATCTCCAGTTCATACAATTAATATTAAAATAGTTTACCAGGTACATTCTAAAGACTTTCCAAAGGCTGCCTCACCTATATTTGTCCAGAGAATATCTTCCTATACTTCTCATGAGACTCCAAGTGTCAGTGGAATAAATGGACATACTCAAGGTCACATAGCTAGTAAATAATGTTAGAATTTAGGTCTTTTGGTTTCTGTTGTTGTTAGAAGCCATCAAGTCAAGTCTGACTCATAGCTACCCTACATACAACAGAATGAAACACTCTTGACTTTGCCAGGCACATATCTTTTTTATGTTTAAGCCCTTTGTCACAGACACAGTGTCAATCCATCTAGTTGAGAGTGTTCCTTTTTTCATTGACCTGCCACTCTCCCAAACATGACGCCCTTCTCCACGAACTCATCCCTCCTGACTACATGTCCAAAATATGTAAGACACAGTCTAGCCATCCTTCCTATCAAGAAACACACTAGTTGCATTTATTCTAAGACATGTTCATTCCTTTGATAGCCCATGGTATATTTAATATTTATCTTTAGCACCATAATTCAAAAGCATCAACTCTTATCCTGTTTCCCTTATTCAATGCCCAGCTTTCACAACCATATGATGTGACAGAAAATATCATGGCATGAGTCAGCTTCATTTTCGTCTTCAGAGTGACATTGTTACTTTTCAACACTTTAAAGAGATCTTTTGCAACAGCTTTTCCAAGTGCAATGCATCTTTTGATTTCTCAACTGCTGCTTCCAGGGGTGTTGATTGTAGAACCAAGTAAAGCAAAATCTTGGACAACCTCAAACCTTTCTCCTTTTGTCATGAAGTTGCATACTGACTCAGATGTAAGGATTTTTGTTTTGCTGATATTGAATTGCAATCCATACTGAAGGTTGTGTTCTCTGGTCTTCATCAGTAAATTTTTAAAATCCTCTTCACTTTTATCAAGCAGAGTTGTGTCATCTGCATAATACACGTAGTTAATGAGTCTTCCTCCAATCCTGATGTTGCATTCTTCTTCATAAAATCCAGCTTGTTGGATTACTTGCTCAGCACAGTGATTGAAGAAATACGGTGAAAGGACACAGCCCTGATGCACACATTTCTTGACTTTAAACCAGACAATGTTTCCTTATTCCATTTGAATGACTGCTTCCTGGTTCATGTACAGATTCCTTATGAATACAATTAAGTGATTTGGTATTCCCATTATCACAATGTTATCCATAATTTCTAATGATCCACACAGTCAAATACCTTTGCATAGTCAATAAAGCAGTGATAGACATCTTTCTGGTATTCTCTGCTTTCGGCGAGTATCCATCTAACATCAGCAGTGATGTCCTTGGTTCCATGCCCTCTTCTGAATCTGGCTTGATTTTCTGACAGTTCCCTGACTGTATACTGCAAACAGTCACTTTTGAATGATCTTTAGCAAAAGTCCATTTGTGTATGATATTAATGATCTCATTTGAGAGATTTTGCATTCAGTTGGATCCCCTTTCTTGGAAATAGGCACAAATATGGATCTCTTCCAGTCAGTTGTCCAAGTAGGTGTTTTCTAAGTCTTTTGGCATAGACCAAAAGTAAGGACCTCCAGTGCTGCATCTGTTTGTTGGAACATCTCTATTGGTATTCCATCAGTTTTTGGTGCTTTCTGTTTCACCAATTCCATCAATGAAGCTTCCACTTTATCCTTCAGTACCATTGGTTCCTGGTCATATGAGTCCTCTTGAAATGTTTGGTTAAACACTAATTCTTTTTGGTATAAGTAACCTGTGTATTCCTTCCATTTTCTTTGATGTTTCCTGTATCATTTAATATTTTCCCTGTAGAATCCCTCACTATTGCCACTTGAGGTTTGAATTCTTTCTTCAATTCCTTAGGCTTGAGAACAACAGAACATGTTCTTTCCTTTTGGTTTTCTACCTCCATCTCTTTGAACATGTCATTATAATATTTGATTTTGTCTTGTCATGCTGCCCTTTGAAATCTTCTGTTTATTTCTTTAATTTCATCATATCTTCCTTTTACTTTAGATGCTTGACATTCAAAGGCAAGTTTGAGTCTCTTGTGACATGTAATTTGGTCTTTTTTTCCCTGTCATTAATAACTTCTGCTTTCCTCATGAATGATGTTTTTCATGTCATGCCACAACTTGTTTGGTCTTCTGTCATTAATGTCTAATGCATCAAACCTGCTCTTAGGGTTGTCTCTGGACTGAGGTGGGATATACTCAAGGTCACACCTCGGCTTTGGTATACTTGTTCTAATTTTCTTCAGTTTCATTTTGAGCAGGCATATAAGTAGTTGATGGTCTGATCCACCATCAGTGCCTGATCTTGTTCTGCCATTTGATTTTGAGCTTTTCCATTTTCTCTTTCCACAAATGTAGTCAATTTGGTTCCTATATGTTCCATTTGTTGAAGTCCATCTGTATAGTCACCATTTATATTGGTAAAAAAATGTATTTGCAATGAAAAGGTTATTGGTCTGACAAAATTCTATCATATGATCTACAGCATTGTTTCTGTCACCAAATCCAAATTTTCTAACTACTGAGCCTTCTTCTTTGTTTCTAACTTTTGCGTTCCAGTCACCACTAATGATCATGTTTGTATGTTTTATCTATTTTATCTGTTTCATATTGCTGGAGATGGTAAAAATTTTCCCTGTCTTCATTAGTAGTCTTAGTGGTGGGTGTGTAAATTTGAACAATATTCATATTAACTGGCCTTCTTTGAAGTCATATGGGTATTATACTATCACTGACAGAATTGTACTCAGGACAGATCTTGAAATGTCTTTTTTGATGATGACTGCAACCTTATTTCTCTTCAATTTGTCATTCCCAGCATAGTAGATCATATGATTACCTGATTCAAAGTGTACCATGTCAGTCCACTTTAGTTCACTAATGTCTAGAATATCAATGTGTATGTTTTCTATTTCCCTTTTGATGATTTTTAATTTTTCTAGATTTATACTACATACATTCCATGTTCTAATTATTAATGGATGTTTACAGTTATTTCTCCTCATTTTGAGTCATGACAAATCAGCAAATGGAGGTCTCTTGGGATTTACTCCACTTCTGTCATTAAATTAGCCTCGACATTGAGGAGACAACTTTTCCCTGGCCATTATTTGAATGTCTTCCAACTGGGCAGGCTCACTTTTGGTCACTATATCTGATAGTGTTTCTCTGTTCTTCATAATGTTTTCAATTGCAAATTGTTTTAGGAGTGGGCTTCCAGGCCCTACTGCTTAGACTGTCTTAGTCTGAAAACTCAGCTGAACCCTGTCCACCATGGGTGACATAGCTGGTATCTGCAATAATGATAGCATAGCTTTCAGCATCGCAGCAACATGCAACCCCCCACAGTATGTCACATTGACAACATATGGGGGTTTGGTCTCTAGCAGAGTGTTTTTCTTCATATGAGATTTACATATTGCATAATTTAAAGAATACCTTTTTCCTCTTCCTAAATTTTTCTCATCATCCTGCTATTGATGAAATTTCTAATAGTAGAATTATATCATGATGGGTTTATAAGAGGCATGTGCTTTCTTACTGGTTTAAGACTTTTTTTTAGATTGTGGAACAATCTTTTTGCGAAGCCAATGACATTTCTGGTGGCTATCTAAGTAACCTTGTTTGGTTTATTATGAGTGTTTAGGAAACAACTCCAGTTGTGTATTGCAAAAGTTTTGAAATTTAAGCATATCTATCATACAACAAATAGAATTTTACTTATAACTAGTTTCCTTTGTGGTAAAGATGTTTATGTTTTTATTTAGAAAGATAATGATCAAAGCTTTAATGGATATGTTGTATTTCTGCCAACATGAATAATCACTAGAAAATTCTTAAGGTTAACTAATGTCCATTCAAATCCAATCTAGGAATTATTTACAAAGTTAATACAACATCTGCCTGATTTAGAGATGGTGAAAGTTGGTTTCTGGCTTAGTGGGGCCCCATAGAGAGCTCGCTCTCTCTCTCTCTCTCTCTCTCTCTCTCTCACTGTGTGTGTGTCTGTGTGTATTATGTGTGTAAAGACATTGTTCCTTTTAAGAAAAAGAGCCTATATAATTGGGAATTTTCCCCTCCAGTTTTGTTCAAGGTAATTATTCAATACAGAACAAACAAGATGAGAAATATATATGTAGTTGATCATTTTGCTTGGACATGGTCCTCTGAACATCCTTACAATTGATGCATATAACACTAGGTATGCACACAAAGCCCCCATGCAAATTTGAACTCAAATTACATGTTCAGTAGGAACAAAGAAATTTTCTTTCCAGAGACCTTTGCAATTATCACCTTAACCAGAGTCCCTTGACTCTGCCTTTTAGAGTTGCTTGTTGTGGATCTCTCAGAAGGTTCTTCTGGGCTATGATCCAAAAACCTTGCTAGTATTAAAAAAGCACAGCCTTACATAAAGATAACAATCTTATCAAGAAAACAGTCTATTTATTCATCCTGGAAAATCATACATAATTCACAACTCTCCCTTTGTAAAGATCTCAATAATATTCCTAACCATTGAGACAAGATATAGTCCTGCTGTGAGGGTCTCTTTCTAGTCTCATGTCTGGACATCTGGCTCCTGGGGTCATCTTTAGTGTCTGAAGGGGGTGGGGATAGTTGAGAACGGATGAAGCTCTTCACAAATTTTCTTGGAGAGCTTGGGGGAGCTGGTGGGACATCAAAAAGCTCTTAGAGAAAAGACAACAGATGACTTCAGAATAAATGAATCCTTTAAAACATTTAAGGTGTAAAATATTAATGCTTGGCCCCAAAAGTGTTTGAGATTTTTATTGATGCCAAAACATTTGAAAAATAGTTAAGCAATGTTTAACGACCTGGAAAAGCTGAGCTGTTCACCCAATCTTGTGTTATTTGTGAAGTGCTTGGAAGAGCCCCTGACAGAACAGCACATCTGCAGGGACTCCATTAAGAAAGGCCCCTTGGAGTTTCTTTTAAAGGGGGGTAGGAAGCAAACGCTGAGTAAGAGCCTCATCAGGGAAATGAGAAAATTGCGGAAGTGTTTTCATATTGCACTGAGTTGCATTAGTCACTCTCCTGGAAAAGGTTCCAGTGTGATGAGCAGAACAATGAAAGAATGTGTCTAAAATATAAAGATTACTGTCTTCTCTGTAACGACTATGATGCAGATAGAATTGCTTCTCTGCTTCAGTAAAGGAAAATGGTATAGTTTGGAATTGTAGAGGTAATTATTAATACTAAGAAATATGACTCCCTTCTCCAATTACCAATAGAAGGGTTTAGAAAGAATAAAACAAGAAGGAAGGGAGAAGAGCTTGGAAAACCTACTGTGTTCCAGGCACTCGTCTGAATGTCTTCATACATTTTCTTATCTTACTATTAATTATTATAAATGCATTATCTATGTTACAGATGAAAGAAATAGAAGATCAAATTGTTGAATACATTGTGTAAGGTCACACTAAAATGGCAGTGCCTTGTTTTGAATCCAAGTCTACTTAATTCCAAAGCACATGTTTAAATACATAACTGCATGATGGATTTTTCTTTTCTGAAAATCTACACATTATTCTAAATTCAAGTCTTTCTAGATAGTTTAGGTCCAGTTTCCGTTGCAAAGCAGTGTCTGTAATGCCTTCCGTAGATGTCAGACGTGAAGTCTGATAAGAGATATGAAGTAAGGCTTGGAAAATTCTAATATGGTTTTATAAAGTAACAGACTTCATGTTTCTTTCCTCGATTATAGTTTTTTCCCAAGATAAAGTGGAAAGAATGTCTGTATTGGGATGTAGTGTTTTTTAATTCTAAACTGGTTTAAACATATCTAGTTTCATGAATATGTGTGGTTCAAATAACATTTCCTGGATAGAATTTCATGACTATAAAATACAGTAACTCTTGCTATCACTTGCTTAGATAATTGTCACAAAGATCACATAAGTTAGTGCAAAGAGATTAACTAAAATACCATATTACTGGATAATAAATAGCTAAAGGAATCTTGAAGAAAAACAAAGACATCCTACAACCTGTCTTCAAAATATACTATAAGATCAAAACAGCATTGCCCTGTTATAAAAATATACACATAGGTCAAGGAATCAGAATACAGAGCCTAGAAATAAATCCTTACATTTGCAGGCAGTGGATTTTCAATAATGATATCAAGAACACACAATGGGGAAAGGACAGAGTCTTCAATAAATGGTGTTGGGACAACTGCATATCCAAATACAAAAGAATGAAATTAAATCCTTGTCTTTTACCATACAAAAATAAACTGAAATGAATTATAGACTTAAAGGCAAGACCCAAAACTGTAAAAGTTACAAAAGAAAACATAAGAGAAAAGCTCCATGGCACTGGTTTGGGCAATAATTTTTGGATATGATCCTAAAAGCGCAGCAACAAAAGCAAAAAGAGACAAATGGGATTACATCACGTTAAAAAGCTTCTGTTCGGGAAAGTGAGAAAAAACAGCCACCACAGAATAGGAAGAATATTTATAAATAATACATATGATAATATCCAAAATATATAAGGAACACCAACAACCCAGTAGCTAGAAAACAACAACTGCAGTGAACTAGAGTACTGTACAATAATATGTATGTATGCAAATGTCATAAAGAACCTCTCTCTCTCTATATATATATATTTGTTGTTGTTGTTAGGTACCGTCCAGTCGAGTCTGACTCATAGTGACCTTCATAGGGTTCTCAATGGCTGACTCTCTCGGGATTGCCTTGGGAGTGGGTTGCCACGTCCTTCTCCCATTTTGCAGTGCTGGGAATCAAACTTGGGACCTCAGAGACTGCAGAGCAGCACTCTACTAACTGAGCTAAATCCCAGCATATATATATATATATATATATATATATATATATATATATATATATATATATATATATATATGCGTGTGTGTGTGTGTGTGTGTGTGTGTGTGTGTAAAAGACCTGCTTAGACATTTCTCAAGAAAAGATGTAAAAATGCCCAGTACATGTAGGAAATGCTCAGTGCCATTAATCATCAAAGAAATGGAAACTAAAATCACAGTGAGATATTACCTCACATCTTTTAGAATGGCTATATCAAAAAGACAAAAGACAAGTGTTGGTCATGATGTGAAGGAAAAGGGACTCATGCACTATTGGTGGGAATGTAAGTTAGTACAGTCATTATAAACATGTTTTCCATAATGGCTGTACTAATGTAGAAATTCCTCAAAAATTGAAAAATATAGCTACCACATGATCCTGCAGTCTCATTTCTGGGTATATATCAAAAGGAAATGAAATCATTATGGAGAAGAGATATCTCCACTCTCATGTTCATTGCAGCATTATTTGCCATAGCCAAGACACAGAATCGACCTACATGTTCATCCTGAGAAGAATGGAAAATGGAAATGTGTACATGTACATAATGGAATACTGGTTAGTCATAAAAAAGAATGAAATTCTACCATTTTTTACAAAATGGATAAAAATGCAGGACATTACATTTAGTGAAATAGGCCAGGCACAGACAATAACAACTGCATGATCTTGCTTATATGTAAAATCTAACAAACATCAATTTCGGAGAAGTAGAGAGAGGAATAGTGGTTACCAGGACTTCAGTGGTGGGATGGTGTAGGTGAGATGTTAGACATGGGATATAAAATTTCAGTTAGGAGAGAAAAGTTTATGAGATATGTCTTATGGTAAGGTGACTATTGTCAGTAATAATCTATTGTATTCCTGAAAATTGTTAAAAGAATAGATTTTAGGTGTTCTTACCATAAAGAAACAAACATGTGAGTTAATATTGTTCATTGTAATTAGGTGCTGTCAAGTCGGGTCCGAGTCATAGCAATTCTATGTACAACAGAGTAAAACACTACCTGACCGGTCTGACAGTGCTTCTCTGCTATTCATAGAGATGTGAGTTAATGCCTATGTTAATTAGTTTTATTAAGCCATTTCACAGTGTGCATAATATTGTTCAAAGCATCATGCTATATCTGATGTATGTATGTATATTTGTCATTACAATCAATAAAAAATAAGAAAACTCAATTTTATTTAAGCTCAGGTATAAACTATTAATATTTTAGAGAAAGTATGTTTAACAAAAATTTGTTTTTAAAAATACCAATAAACAGATATATCCAAATGGAAAATGAAGAAAAAAACCATAATATAGAATTACTGTTATGACTCACTTAAAAATGTACTCATATTTTTAAAATAGGGAAACTTTTGTTAAATATATAAGGAGTTATGTATTAAAGATGGTTGTTTCTGAAATTTTTACTATATTGGAAATTTCTTATAAGATTGGTTGCAGTCTGAAAATTAATGGGGGACCTTTAGGGAAGCCATGTATCTCTTGATACTGCATTCAAAATTTTATAAATATATAGTTTTTTGCAAGAGCATTTAAAACATTCCTCAGATTTCCAAAGTGAGTCCATGGCTATAAAAATGTTTAGAAAGCACTGAGCACTTGTATAATTCCATAGCCTTGGATCGCAGGCTTATGGTTTGAAGGGATGTGTAATTCTATGCACTGTATCAGGCAGGATCTAGACAAGGAAGCAGGCAACACACTGCATATTTCTACAAAGTGGGCTTAACATAGGGAATTGGTCAAACTGTTTTTAGAGAGCTATAAGAGAAAAAGGAAAAGAAAAAGAAACACCAAGAATACAGTCCTGGGTTTAAAATGGTTTGACTTAGAATATTTTAACTTTATTATGGGGTGATAGTATTATGCATTCAGTAGAAACTATCTTTAAATTCTGAATTTTGATCTTTTCCCAGGTTAGTAATATGTGGTATGATATGTGCTGCTGGGCACCAGCAGTGAGCCACACCTCCCAGACGGCCACAAAATCGCCAGTGTAAATAACCAGCACTCTATAGAACATTGTGCTGTTAAACTCTGATGTATGGTAGGTTAAGTGTATTAAACACATTTTACACATTTCTTTTGTGATACTTAGGAGTTAAACCCTAGGCCTTGCACATACATTGCCAGTACTCTACCACTGGGCTGCACCCCAGCCCAATTTTTACTTTTTTTTTTTTTTTTAAACTAGGGACAGTGTCTCATTAAATTATGCAGACTGCCCCTGGCCTCAAAACTTTAATCCTCCCTCCTCCACCTCCCAAATTGCTGGAGTTACAGGCAGAGCCACCACACTCAGCTACATTTTACACTTATTATATTTTCACTTTATTTTGGGTTTATTAGGATGCAAATCCACTGTAAATGGGAGAGTTGTATTTCAGTTACAACAAATTCTGTGAGAAGCTGCTACTCCTAGGGATGGGGAAGCTGAGGAAAGAGGTCAGTGTATCTACAGCTTTGATGTCTGTAGGATGCACCCTGCAGAGGTGGTGGTCGAAACTCTGGAAACAGAGGCACCACACAGTCTCTGAAGGAGCATCACATGACTGCTCTGGAAGTCCTGATGCTGGAACGAACTGCCAGCAAACGGCTTTGACCATAGTACAAACAGGAAAAGGATCCCTTTCTCCCTATGTCTTCTGACCTCTCCATAACGTGTCTTCTTGGAAGAACCTGGTAGGAAGCCAGTTGAAGACAGGAGTCTGGGATGTGTACTTTGATGAGTTCCTAGATTCAGCATAACATATTAAATTATGTAAAGGTAGATTTTAGTAAATAACTTCCATGATGTGTATTTTAGTTTTGTACTGTACACATAGCTGGAATTCCTTTATATATTGGAAAGATCTACATGGCATGTTTGAACTAATGTATCAGTGATCCTGTTATTTCAGAGAAAATGGAAAGTGTGCACCTCAAAATCTAACCCCACCAAAATCCTATGCATGTTTTCAGACATCTTTCTGACATTTTAGGAATTCACATTAAGAGAAGTATTGCTACTTCAGTGGTTTAATGGGATTTAGGCATGAGAAAGCTTTTCCATCATTGTGATTGGATTAACTAAAGATGTGAGTGCTGAGATTAAAGTAGGAGGAACATTTCACGTATCCATGTGTTCAAAGTAAAGGTAAAATTTTATGAGTAAGAAAAGGGAGTGGAAGGAGAGAAGAATCTGGAGATTCAAAAATAGTTCAAATAATATGTAATATTCCTTGTAATCTTCTTGCCAAAGACCTCAAGGGATAAAAATGACTAGAGATCTAAACACACGGTCTAGAAAATGAAACCAGATTCAACCAGAGCAACTGGTCTTCTAAACTTTGTGTTCTCTTAGGCTTGATCTTCTATGTAAGCCATGGTAGTTCCTCATTGGAAAAATGTCAGCTCTCATTCAGACCAAAAGTGTTAACCAAGTAGTTAGGTGAGGGAAACCTTACTGTAGAATTTAGCAGACGGATTAGACACCAGGTGTCTAATTTAGCAGATCAATGACACCAGGTGGAGCTCTCCATGGTTCTGATATTTGAAGCTGCTATGAGTCTGTGTGCTGAAGGCCCTGGCACTGTGTTGTTCTAGGTTTCTACCTTAACTCCCCCTACTCTGGTGAGTTTGTTGTTATTCTCCTCTGGATGCTTAGTCTTTATATTGAAATTTATTAATAATAAAAACAAGAATTATATTGTGCTTACACGTCTTAAAAGGCTTTAGTAGCTATTAACATATTACATCATCCCATTAAGCCAGTAAAATAAGAACTGATAATTCCACTTTCCTTTTACAAGTAAGGAAATTGAAGCTTCAAGTTTATGTGGCATGTTTAAGGACATCATTTTTAATTACTTATCAGGGACTTGAACCCAAGCCTTCTAATCCTAAAGTTTCTGATGTTTCCACTTTGTGCGCTTAGTTTAGGGACTAAATTACTCATATCTTATAAATTTCCTAATCATTACTATCAGTAATTATAATAGATATGTATTTATCATCTGTGGTTCAAATATATTTGGGCAACATTACATACTATGTTCCCATCTATGTAATTAATAATGCATAATTGAGTAGTAAAGACCCTTTAAAAACTTACACAAAAAAAATTAGCTCTTTTTTTGAAAAGAAATTTTCCCATTTTTTGACCATGAGTTGTTAGTTAGTATGAAGCACTCACTCATATTAAATGTGATATTCATATTTCATAAAATGCTGGGAAAATACTCCTTTATCTTATATCCTGACTCTTGACCTTTCAAAGTCAAAACTTATCTTTTTTGTGGACTAGGGCACAACCATTATTTCTACTAAGGGTAGCCCTCTAGCTAGCTGGAGGGAGTTTTTAATATTGCTTCATATTCCCACTCCAGAGATAACCTCCCACCACATTTAGTGACTGTGGAAAGTGATTTTAATGTTTACTAAAATTAATTTGTGGAAAGATATCCAGGCCAATACTTTGTTTGTAAATTACAAGCTTCTAGATGCCTTGTGCTTATTCGTTATTTATCAGACTTTGGTGACCTCAATGGCCATCTTTGAATCAAGTTATTTGTAGTGTGGTGGTTGTTAGTAGCTACTCAGGTTGACAAGTGTTAATAAGAAATTATTTAGACACCATAGCCAGAGAGAAAACAGAAAATGATGATGAACAATGATGAGGAGACACAAAACACATTTCACCTGAAAAGAGTGGCAAAAGTTCCAACCTACACTATTTTTAAAAATCTCCTATGTTTTAAGTCACTTGGATTTTGACTTTGTATCTCAAAAAGAAATGCAGCAGGCATTCCTTAAACAATCATTTTGTCCTGGGCATTGTGCAAGAGGGAGTGGAGGATGCAGAGATGAATGAGATTAATCCCTTGCCTTAAGTTTCTTGGGCTCTAGTAATAGAAAGAGACCATTCACATTGTGCCCATGTATTCTATAAACAAATAAAGCTATGATATGAACCACTTAAGCGGGATAATAAATTCTTATGAGATGGTGACCTGGGAATGCTTCACAGAAGAAGTGACATTGAAATTGCAGTTTGAAAGTGGATAGAAAATCTATCCCTGCTTCCCTCACCATTTCCATTGTGTGCTATTCTGTCCTTTGCTCTTCATTTTCTAGTCTCAGTTGTCTTCTTTCTAGATTCTACCTCAGGGCCTTTGCACACGCCGTTTCCTTCTCTTGGACTCCTTATCTCCTTCTTTGCGTGAGGCTAATTCAAGTTGTCTTTTCTTCTTGAAAGATAAGTTTATTTATGAATTAGTAAATCCAAAGACCATAAAGCTGACTTAAACACAACCACATGGACTCCAAATATGAGACATTTTAGAAACTCTATATCCTTAATGACACAAATGATACTTTAAGTGGGTTTGTGGTGTATTATCATCCTAAAAATGTTTCTATCAGCTTCCTCTCTCATCTTCTTAGAGGGGACATCTTTTCTGTATTATTCGTGCCTCCATGTTGCCTTTTAGGTCAGTTTAAGTGTTACTCCTCAGAGAAGCATTTCTGATGTCCATTTTCCAATATAAATTATGTATCCCATATTCCTTCCCTTGACATTTTGATGGTGTCATTTCTAATAGAGATTATGGTTTTTTCTTATTTTTTATGTGCACTTTTATTTCCCACATTATTTTGGAACCCTAATAAGATCACTAGCTGGATCTATCTTACTCAGTTCTGGGGCTCCATGGCCTTCACTGCCTTGTACCCCATGAAACTCAGTAATTATTTGTAAAGTGAATGTATGGAAGCAAGTGGGGTGTCTAAGGTAAGTGAGAACATTGAGCAAAAGCTGTTGATGTAAAAATGAATCATGTGTGTATTATTGGCAGGTTCTAAGCTGTAAGGGGGATCCAGTCCCCTCTCCATCAAGCGTGAGTCAGGATAAAGAGCCATTGTTGGATTAAACACAAGAGTGAAAAACCATAGACGCAATGGAGAAGTCCATTCTTGGGAACATGGAACCAATTGGGTTGTCTGAGCAAGGAAATGGCATGCAAGAGATGAAAGAGACAGAAAGTGGCAGTTGGAGGATGGGAGCTGTGGTCACCAGATGCAGGAAACTGTAGTCACAGTTCATGAAACCTGAGCCAAGGTCAGGGTGGTGGAGATGGAATGGAGAGTAATTTTAGGGTAGAATGGATAGGATTTGGCAACCACATAGAATGGAAAGAGTGGCTTGCTGTCACTTAGTGATGACATAACGCCCCCACACTGCCAGCCACAGACTGCATCTCAGCAAATACACTTTTAATGATTGGTTGGTATTTACTTGAACATCCCCACTTTACCAGGAAATATGAATTGGCTTCTTCTTGGGCTTCTCTGATTTATAAGACTGCTGCTAAGGAGTGTGGATGTTAAAAAATGAATTCCCTTGTGTGTGCTGCTATACAGGTGCTTCTGTTACACTGAGGCCACACTAATTGTATTCCTAGGTCTTTACAACATGATAGAATTTCTTGATTCACTTAAGGTTTATGTTCTGCCAACTTCTCCAAATTGTTTTAGGGACGAATATAATAAATAGGAAAAAGGTAAATTAAATTAAGACAGATTTAAACAAATGAAAATAAGAAGAGAATAAATGTTTCCCATTCTTCTGAGTAAAGCCACTTGGCTAACACAGTGCCTACCAAACTGTTTACGCTATGTCTTCATCATACCTATAATTGTTGTTTTTGTTGTTATTGAATACACGGATGAGTTAATGAATGAGCATACCTACTGGGATTAGGTATCAAATCTGATTCTGACTTCTCTGGTGTCAAGGGGAAAGGGAGATACCATGTACAACATAGTCCACCTGGATGACTAACAAAAAGATAGAGTTGTCCTAATGGATGAGCTTTCAGCATGGCAATGAATTCAATAAGGAATTTGTTTTAATGGACCTTTGGATAAGAAATATTGAAGTAAATAATGTTAATGCCTCCTGCTGCTGCTTCCTCCTAAAAGAAATTTGTTTGATTGATGCATATTTTTTTTTGTTGTTTATGTGCATTTAAATTTTGGAACGTGGCCAAAGCAGGGCTATAGAATCACCAACTTATGCGAGAGGGGCTCAGTAGGCAGGAGGAGCAGTGTAGAATATAGTGAACTTTAGAAGTAAGGGACTCAGTTCTTTACCTATTAAAATGGGGAAAGTAATAATGATAATACTACTACCACTAATACCTGCATCAGAGGTGAAAGTGAGGATTAAATGAGATAATGAATATAAATGTGCTTAGCATGGCAGCTATAAGAGACCAAATATTCAAGAAGCGGTAGCCTCACACTGGATTTGCTCTGATCATATGTTGTGATGTGAGCGATGTTCTCAGAGCCCTCTCCCCTTGCGTCATCTCCCTCTCCTCCTCTGTTAATGTCTTCCTAAGGAAGGATGCATGAGCAGCACCACTGGTGAGGGAGATCCCTTTTTCCCTCCATTTTGGACCCCTCTCCTCTAAATGCAGCAGGACTAGGTGGCTAACATAGTTCTGCCTGACAATATGGCTCAGAAGAACATGCTTCCACCAAGCAATGTTTCCCATTGCTTGGCATTGTGCCTGAGATAATTTGAGTAAATCTTAGGTCCTCCTCTAAATCGTAAGTTTCTGCAAGGAAAAGATGGTGACTTTTCCTCTGTGCCCTCTAGTGCACAGCTCAGTCCTTCCAGCACTCATTGGGAATAACCAGGTATGTTTCGTGTCCTGAGCTAGAGCAACAAATAAGCAGACCATGTTTGTTCCTGCCCTTGTGAATTTTAACTTTCAGTGCAAGAAGGACAGATAAAACAAGTAACCAAATGAGTAAACAGACATGCGAGATTCAGATGCTAAGTGTTATGTGGATCATTTAAAGCAGTGGTTCCCTGCCTTTATTGTCACCAGGTTCTGATTTTGTGGAAGGCAATTTTTCCACACTGAGGGTGTGGATGGGGGATACAGTACACGATTCTGACAGAAGGTGGTGCTCAGGAAGTAATGCCCATGATAGGGAGAGGCTGTAAATATAGATGAAGCTTCACTTGGTACTGGTCTGTTGTCTGGGTGTTGGGTACTCCTGATTGAAAAGGATCAAGTGACTGAAAATGAATAGAGAGTTCATTGATTTGGGGCCAGGGAAGGATATTCAAAGAGGTAATAATTAGAGCAATCTCTGAGTGGTATAGAGGAGCTGGCCAACCTCAAAGTTAGGGAAAAGTATTCCAGGCAGTTCAGGAAGACGAAGGGAAAAGTCCTGAGGCTGAATGAGTTTGAGATGTTCAAAGACAAGGAAGGAGGCCAATGTGGCTGCGTGTAGGGAGGCAGAGGGGGAGTGAGATCCAGAGCTGGTCTAGGAAGGGAACTCTGCAAACTCCAGCAAAGAGATGGAGTGGCTAAAAGTTCCCTAGATAGGGTCAACTTCAATTTTTCACTACGTGTCCCAATGTCTGCTGTCATTAATTCTTAGAAGGCATAACTCTAAATCCAGGGATTTCAAAACATCACCTAACGAGGTCCTCAGATTAGCCTCAGGGAGCAAGCCACTGGGGACTCCTACTTCATGGGTGACCAACCTACAATTTAAAGAACGTTGCAGAAATCAGATAGCTTTAAAATAGTCACATAAGGATTTGAGTTTTGGCCTTCTTACTCCTGGCTGCAAGATTCTACTCCTGTGTTGAAGATGCTTCTCAGCTTTCTGGTGACCTCCTGTCTTCCTGTCTTTTCAAAAAGAATCTTCTATATGGACCTACAGAGGCACAGGGAGGAGGCATCAATACTTTGGTTTAGTTCATTGACTGCACTGACATCACAATAAGCACCACCACTTTCACCATCACCAGGACAGAATCAACAGTAGTTACAATTTATTTAGCCCTTGCTACTCACTTTATCCAAAAGGGGTTTACGTGTTGCTGTGATGCTGTAAGCTATGCCACTGGTATTTCAGATGCCAGCAGGGCCACCCATGGTGGACAGGTTTCAGCTGAACTTCCAGAGGAAGACAGACTAGGATAAAGGACCTGGCAGCCCACTCCCAAAGCAGTTAGTCATTGAAAACCCTATGAAGAGCAGAGAAGCACTGTCAAATATAGTGGCAGAGAATAAGTACCCTAGGCTGGAAGACATTCCAGAAATAATTGGGGAAGAGTTGCCTCCTCAAAGAAGAGTCGACCTTAATGATGGGAATGGAGTAAAGCCCCTGGGACCTCCATTGGCTGATGTGGTATGACTCAAAATGACAAGAAATACAGTGGCTGCAACAGTGGGCTCAAACATAAAAAGAGCGTGTGTATGGCACAGTGTATGGTAGTGTTTTGTTCTATTATACATAGGGTGGCTATGAGCTGGGTTGACTTGATGGCACCTAACAACCACAATAAATTCACTTCATCCAAAACACATGCAGAGCACTTGGCAGACGCCATCTAGTTTCCTTTTTGCAACAATGCTAACAAATAAGCACAATTAATACTTCACCTTTTAGATATAAACAAGATGACTGCTGAGAATGTTTAAGTAATTTACCCAAGGTCACAAAGCAGGCAGCTGGAATGAACTCAGACCCAAGGCCGAATGGATTCTGAATGACTCTCATATTTATCTCCAACTACATGAACCAGAGCCTGGGTCAGCTATTGGGGCCACACCATGGAATAAGATTGAGTTTGTGACCTTGAGAAGGCCGCTGTGCTGCTGGGGAATCTCTCCTAGGGGAGGTCAGCTTCTGTTCATCTGTCCTGCCCTCCCAGGTGAACAGAGAGAGCTTAGCTCTGTTTGATAATTCCGTGCTTTGGCCTCTGTGGCTGCCCAGGTGTGCCTGGAGGAACTAGGCAGCAGGAAGCCTTCCAGCACTGTGGATCAGAACCAGCATCTTGGGAGGGAGCGCAGGAGAACTGAAGACCGAGTGAGCAGTTAAGAGGCTTCACCCTGCCAAGGGGGATAAGTGGAAATTCTGATTTCCCCAGACCAGACTATCGAACCACCATGCAGGCTGTGGTTATTTATATTCCCTTAACAGCCTTGTTTACACAACCTGCCCGGATGCAAATCAGCGCGTGGAAGCAGTGGAGGCGGCGAGGTGTGCAGCCGGAAGGGACTAGGGGATTGGTTTTAGTCATGTAGCGTTAACACAGCCACACATGACTGCCCACACTTCTGCAGCTGAGGGAGAGAATGAGAACATGCAGTCCCCAGGATACTTGCCCAGTCCTGCCTGAGCGAGAGAGAATGCAAAGAGTGGAATGGACTTTGATTATCCCAGTCTGCTCCTTCACAACCCGCCCCTGAGCTTTCTTCTCCAGCTCCATCGCTCACTACATCTCCTCCCTCCCTTCCTGCACGCCACTTCCCATCCCGGACGCTCTCGGCTCTGAATACATCTGGCTTCTTCATGCTTTTGTGCTGGGCTCAGATATTTCTCTCTGCTCAGAATGCCCTTTTCCTCTCTTTTTTTGCAAAGTGTGTAATGTGCACCACTGATGGGCCACCAGATGGCCTTAGGTAGTACACAGGCAGAATTCTTATCATATGCAAATATTTATTATGTTAGACCTAAGTCAATTTAAACAAAGACACTGAATATATAATCATACAAGCCGAATATAGACAGGGCAAATATCTTGATGATGGTGTAGGGATTACTTACTGCCATTTGGGAAATGCTGCCTTTTTTTTTTTTTTTTCTTTTTATCTGTCATAACCTGCCTTTTATAACATGGGACACAGGACTGAAATTCTCTTTCCATCTACAGTGGCTGCCCCGACTTTTGAAGTTCACACATCCGGTTATACCTGAAGCCATACTACCCCGGCATCCTATCCTGTTGGATCTCAGAAGTTAAGCAGGATTGAGCCTGGCTAGTTCTTAGATGGGAGACCTCCTGGGAACACCAGGTGCTGTGGGCTTGGGAGAAGGACCTGGCAACCCACTCCCAAAAACCAATCAGTCATTGAAACCTTTATGCATACCCAAAAAGCCCTGACATAGTGCTGGGCATGGCACAGGGAGGGGGAGCTTTTCGTCTGTGGTACATAGGGTCCACAGGAGTAGGACCGACTTGACGCCACCTACCAACAAAAACACATCTGGTTCAAAGGCCTTTCTGCATGTGCATAATGGTCCCATGTGGTCCTTAGAACTCTTATCTTTCTCTCAAGCCTGCATCCTGTTATTGCTAATGGGACGTGTCAACACTCCAATGAAAATGTCTCCACACCGCCTGTTTCCTCTGTCCATCCCTCATTCTCTGTCTGCCTTCCCTTTCTTCTTCCCCCACCCCCATTTTCCTTTCCTTCCCCCATCCCTCCTCCCTAACTCTTGGCAGTCATTAATCTGTTCTCCATATCCATAATGTTTGTTGACTTGTGTTATGTAAAAGAAATCACAGAGTATGTAATTTTGAGGTTTTTTTTTTTAAAAAAAACTCAGCTTGATTCCATCAAGATTCACTCAAATTCATATATAAATAACTGGTTTATTCATTTTCATTACTGAGTAGTACTCCATGCTATAGTTATAGCATAGTTTTTTAGCTACCCGCCGATAGAAGGACACTTGAGTTATTTCAAGGTTTGGACTACAATAAATAAAGCTGTTATGAATATTCATGTATAAGATTTTTATGAAAACATAACTTTTATTTTCTCTACGTTCAAGTTCAATTACTGGGTGGAATGATATGCACCTGATTAATTATATAGAAACACACCATACTCATTTTCAATTTGGCTGTACAATTTTCATTTCCACCAGTAATGTATGAATGTTCTAGTTTCTCCATATCCTTGCTGGTACTTGGTGTTATCACTGTTTCACTGTTTCATTACATTCATATAAAGTATGTAAGGATAGCTCATTGTGGCTTTGAGTTTCTTTGATAGTTAAGGGTACCAGATTTCTTCTCATGAACTTATTATGTGTATGTATATATCTGCACATGTCAAAATACATATAAAAATATATATCCTCTTCAATGAAATGTCTGTTAATGTCCTTTGCCCATTTCCTAATTGAACATTTTGTCTTGTTTTCTTAACTATTGTATTTTAAGAGTTCCCATGTACTTTTACCATATCTCTTCAATTTATATGCTGAACAAATAATCTGAAAAGCTGGACTTAATGAGCAAGAACGCAGCATCAGGATTGGAGGAAGACTTATTAACAACCTGCATTATGCAGATGACACAACTCTGCTTGCTGAAAGTGAAGAGGATTTCAAACATTTATTGATGAAGATCAAAGATCATAGCCTTCAATATGGGTCACGACTAAACATCAACAAAACAGAAATCCTTATGACTGGGTCAGCATGCAACTTCACAATAAATGGAGAAATGATTGAGGTTGTCCAAGATTTTGCTTTGCTTGGCTCTATAATCAACACCCACAGAAGCAGCAGTCAAGAAATCCAAAGACGCATTGCTCTAGGAAAAGCTGTGGCAAAAGATCTCTTTAGAGTATTGAAAAGCAAAGATGTCACATTGAAGACGAAGGTGCGTCTGACTCATGCCATGGTATTTTCAGTTGCATCATATGGTTGTGAAAGCTGGACATTGAACAAGGGAGACAGGAAAAGAATTGATGCTTCTGAATTATGGTGCTGGAGATGAATATTGAATATACCATGGACTGCCAAAAGAACCAACAGATCTGTCCTAGAAGTGGAACCAGAGTGCTCCTTGGAAGCAAGACTGGCCAGAGTGCGTCTTACATATTTCAGACATGTAGTAAGGAGAGATCAATCACTGGAGAAAGACATCATGTTTGGGAGAGTGGCAGGTCAATGAAAAAAAGGAAAACCGTCCACCAGATGGATTGACAAAGTGTCTGCAACAATGGGCTTAAACATAAATAAGATCGTGTGCCTGGCACAGAATCGAGAAATGTTTTGATCTGCTATAGGTGGGGTCGCTATGAGTGTGACATGACTCGACGGCACCTAACAACTATAACAACATGTATTCTAGGTACAAGTCCTTTATCAGATACACAGTTCATAAATATTTTCTCCCAGTCTGTATATAGCCTGTCAATTCATTCACTTCATAGTGTCTATTTCAGAGTAAAAAAATTAATATGATCCAAGTTATAAATTTTTCCTTTTTTGTACAACCTTTTTTGTGTCTAATCTAAGAACTATGTGTCTAGACTTACATACCAAGGATTTTCCTCTACTGATGCAAGTTTCACAGTTTTATGCTTTACATCTATGCCTATGATCTATTTTGAGTTAATTTTTTTTATAAGGTGTGAGTTTTAGGTTGGGGTTACTTTTCTTCCCGATGGATGTCCAACTGTGCTAACATTATTTAAAAGTCTATTCATCCTCCATTATACTGCTTTTGTACTTTGTGAAAAACAAGTTGGGTATATCTGGGTGGCTCTGTTTGTAAGTTATCTATTCTGTTTCATTGAGCTATGATTTTAATCCCTCCACCATCATTACACTGCCCTGATTACTATGGCTACTAATCCTTAGCTTTGGAGAGAATGTTATCTCTTACTTTATTCTTTGACAAGAATATTTTAGCTATTCTAGGTGTTGGGCTTTCCCACATAAATTTTAGAGTAAACTTGTTTCTATCTACAAAATGTCTTGCTGGGACTTCTATAGGAGTTACATTAAACCTGCACATCAAAGAGGAGAAAATTGACATTTTCATTATGCTGAGTTAAATTTATCAACACAGTATGTCTTTTCACTTCTTTAAGTCTTTGATTTCTTTAAGCAGTATTTCACATACATATTCTGTACATATTTTGTTAGATTTATACCTAATTATTATTATTTTTTTTGGTACTAAGGGGTCAAACCCAGGGGTTTGCTCATGGTAGGCAAGTGTTCCACCATTGAGCTATACTCCTAGGTCCCTTTTTATTTATTTACTTTGAAATAGGGTCTTGCTAAGTTGTGTGGGGTCAGGCCTGGTTAGTCCTTGGATGGGAAGCTACTTGGGAATACTATAGGCTTGGGAGAAGGACCTGGCAGCCTATTCCCCAAACAATTGGCCATTGAAAACCTTATGAATAGCAGAGGAGCACTGACATACTTCCAGTCATGGCACAGTGTTGGGTAGTGTTTTGTTCTGTTGTACATAGGATCTCTATGAATTGGACCCAACTCAATGGCACCTAACAACAACAACTTATGCAGGCTGCCTCTGGCCTCAGACTTGCAGTCCTCCTGTCTCAATCTCCCAAATTGCTGAGCCTGTAGGCCTGCACCACAGTGCCCAACTGTTTGTTAATATATAGAAATGTGAATGGTTTTTGTGTGTTCATCTCATACCTATTAGTTCTGGTTTTTGTAGAGTTCTTGTGACTTTTCAAGTAGAAAGTCTTGTAATTTGCAAATAGGAATGCTTTTATTTATTCCTTTTCAATCTGCATACCTTTGATTTTTTCTTGTCTTACTGCACTAGATAGAACTTTCAGTACTATTTTGTATAAATATAATGAGAATGAATAACATTTCTTTTTTTATCTTAGAGGAAAAGCATTCAATGTTTCACCATTAAATGATATTTTCTGTAAGGTCTTTAGAAGTTTCTTATCAAATTAAAGCATTTCCCCTGTGTTCCTAGGTTTCTAGGAGGTTCTCTGCGTGTACCCCAAGGAATGGGTATTTGATTTTGTCAAATGATTTTTCTGAAGTAGTTGTTAGAATCATGTGGCATTTCTTTAGTAACTTGTTACTATGGTGGATTACATGGATTATTTTTAAAATCTTGGACCAACATTGCTTACCCAGAACAAATTCCACTTGGTCATTCTTTACAACTCATTTTATATATTTTTCTGTCAAATTTGCTAATATTTTGTCTTGGAGTTTTATGCTTAAGTTTATGAGAGATGTGGGTCTTTTTGTACTATCTTTGCCTAGTTTTATTTCTAGAGGAATAATAGCCTTGTAAAATATTCTTCCTCTTCTATCTTCTACAGAAGATTGGGTAAAGTTGGTGTTAATTCTTTTTAAATTTTTTTGGAAGAATGCTAGAGTAGAACTGTCTAGGCATGGATATTTCTTTCTGAGTGCTTTTAAAACATAAATTCAATTTCTTTAATAGTTCTAGGATTATTCAAATTGAGTATTTCATCTTGTCTGAGTTTTCTTGCTTTGTGGTTTTTGAGGAATTGGTCCATTTAGTCTAAGTTTTCAAATTTTTTTTGTTTTGTTTTGCAGGAAAAATAGTTTGTCTCCTTCACAGAGACCCATATTCTAAAATCTGTAACAAAACTCTTTCCTCTTCATGTATGCTTTCTATCTCTATTGCCGTGATCTGTATTCAATTCCTTATTCACCATTGACCATTACCTGGCTCCTAGCTCTTTAGAATAGAAGTTCTCAGCAACTCTAAATTTTGTTTCTAGCCCCAGAGGGTATTTGGCAGTGTCTGGAGACATTTTTGGTTGTCACAAATGAAAGACATACTATTGGCATCTAATAGGTAGAAGTTATATATGCTGCTAAATGTTCCATTACACACAGGAAATGCTCTACAGAAAAGTGTTATCTGGTGTAAAGCTGAGGTCAAGAACTCCTGCTCTGGTCCTGCTCCTTGCAGTCTACAGACTGGCAACATCTGTGTCATCAACAGACTTGTTATAAAAGTAGAATCTCAGGTCTCACCACAGACCTACCATAGCTGATCTACAGTTTGACAAAATTCCCAGATGATTTATATGTACATTAAAATTCAAGAAGTACTTCCCTAGAATAATTACTCTCTGTATTAGTTTCATATTGCTGGTATAACAACTTACCAGGAATTTTGTAGATTAAAGAGACATGAATTTATAATACTATAATTCTGAGATTATATGTCTGAAATGGGTCTCATTGATTTAATATCAGGAGGGTTATGCTCCTGTGTTCAGGGCCGTAGAGAAGAATACATCTCCTTGCCTTTCACCATTTCTAGAGGCTATGTTTCTTGGCTCATAGTCACATTATGCTATCTCCAAACCCAGTAATATACAGACAAGTCTTTCTTACATTGCTATCTCTCTGGCTCTGACTTTTCTGCCTCTCTCTTGCACATTTAAGGACCCTTGTGATTACATTGGGATTTTGGGATGATCCAGACTACCCTTTCTATTTTATGGTCAATTGATTAGGAAGCCTAATTCCATAAGCTACCTTAATTTCATTTTGAAGGACAAGGCAACATATTCACAGATTCCAGAGATTAGAATGTTTTCTCTCAAAAGTGGAATCGGGGGGGGGGGCAAAAAAGACATGAAAGTAAAAAGGGGCTATGAGGGATATAGAATGGGGAAAGGGTACGGCGGGGGGGAGGAGGAAAAGGAAGTAATAGAAGGGTGAATATGATCAAAGTACATTAGATGCATATTCGGAAATTTCATAAAGAAATCTCTTACTTTGTACAATTAATATATGCTAATAGAATTATAAAAGAATGTGGATATCTTTCAGAAGGTGAAAAGTTCTGTCTAAAACATTCCCCAAGTGAGTTGATCATTAGCGCCACCTGGAGAGCTCTTCAACTGTTTACTTTTCATGGCTGAGCCTTATCTTAGTAAAGTGTTTCCCAGGTATAAGGGCTGAGAATATGTATTTGAAAAAATTCTATGTGGATTTGATGATCACCCAAGTTTGGAAGTCCTTGCCTTATCTCAGCCTTGGGGTTTCTCTTAGAGCACAATCCTATCTTCATTCTGTGAAGTCTACTGTGAGATACATATAGACTTTCCTGGTCCTTTGTTTTGGGCTCTCGGGGGATGCAGACTTTAAGTTAAGCAATCAAGTGCAAAAAACACCAAAAGGGTTTTGGGGAATGAGGCAAGGAAGGGGAAGTCACTACTAAAGCATAGTTGCCAAGAAAGTTACTGCTGTTTGTAATTAGAGCTTAGCCTTTATGAGGAACTTTGGGGGTCTGTGTAGAGCATAGACTTAAAAGTTATATCACTTGGAAAAGAAGTAAGCTAGGGCATTTATATTTCTGTTGGTCATTGGATGGGCAGTGTTCTCAGTGGGGGTTGGATGGGAGCACTACCTCCCAGTACTTCTGGTCTGACCAGTGTGGCGGTCATCAGTGCCAGAGAAAGCCTTCGGCAAGATACAGCGGCACTAGCATTTGCAAGTTGGAAAGTGTGCACTGAAGTGATAAAGCCCAAAGGGGGGTAGGGAGGATACCAGCTGGGTTTGTTACACTTTGGATGTTGGGCAAAGCCTTTCTTGCAGTTGCTAAGGACATGATACTTACAGAATGGAAGAAGTATTAGGGCAATTTCATTCTATCCCTCAGAATAGAGGGATAGTGGCTTACACTGATGAGGGAGCAAGAATTCAAGTTCCTCTTTGCCTCCAAAGTCTAGAATAATTTCCCTTGGTTCTGTTCATCTTGTCTTTTCATCTCTAACATCTCTTCTTTCACTTTCCCAGTCCAGAAGAAGAGTTTCACACCAAATCCACCACCACCCCAACTGAGCTCAGGTGCAGAGCATGCACATTATATAAAAATATTGCAAGATTAGAGTTAGACATCCCAATACTTATCTTAATAGGTTCTATAACCATAAATCAAAATGAAGCTTGAAACTTTCCATCTAAATGCTCCATCTGCATTGTGATATCTTTAAATGTCAGTTATTGCCTTCTAAGCCCTGGGAGAAACTGGGGGAAAAACAACTTAAAAATGATATATCCAAGTATCCCTTTCTTGACTTTTGGAATAAAATAGATCCCTTTTATAAGGGCATATGGTGAATTAGGAATCCTTCCTCTCCAGATGGGACTATAGACCTAAAAGCAGGACAATGCGAGTGCTATTGTGTTCCCCATTCATATCCATCTCCCTATCATCTGTTTTTTTTTCCTCCTCTCCCATAAACAGAATCCCTGAGGTTTTGCTTTGGATAGTCAGATCTCTGGCCAAGGTCTATTTATGCCTTCTGAGTTCCATCATTGTCCCCAAGCCCTGTGATCTACTGGTACTGAGATCTCTGATATAGGTTAAGTCCTTTCTTTGAGGCTAGTATAAGGGCCTTGCATTGCTTTTTAGCCACATCTTGGCCTTCTATTCATTGTTAAGACCTACCATTGTTCTTGAATTCCAAACTTGGTGCCCTCCATCCCCGTTCTCAACCAGCATAAGTTTCCCAAAGAAAAATAACACAAAGTAGTACCGATGTACAAGTGTGGCACTGAACAATGAATTAGGAAAATGTTGACCTACAAGCAATGAGGTTTGCTATATAGTCTTCATTTTAGCCAGCAATTTTTCTATAGTGTTATTCACAGATATGCACTTACTCTCAACATTCTTCATTATTTACCGTGAGCCCTCTTTAGCATAAAGCATCCTGCAGCCTACCTGCGATTCAATAACTAGGCATAAAAGGGTCTATCTTATTCAGCAAACTTATTCTCTGAGGTGTTTTTCCCCCATAGAAAATAAAATGTGCATTACTGTATAGGAGTAAATTGGACCAGAAGCCTTTTGGATTGTTGCTGATTTTGTGTATGTCTTATGAACATTCATGCATTTATCTCTAAGCTAGCCTGATACACATTGTGCTGTGTTAGCTAAATGTTAAAGTCACCCCCACATCACCCTAACAAGAGTGCCATTTTAAGGCAACTTGTGCTCAGCTTAAGCTTTATATGTAAAATCAGTTCTAAGAGGCAGAGGCAAAGACAGAAGCACATCCATGCTCCTGCCAAAGAGAGGAGAATGGACTTATCAGAGCAACTCAACCTGAGAGAAGTTGCTGCTTCTTCACTTTCTCCTAGGACCGATTACCAACCAGGACTTGAGACAGATTGCACAATTTTCATAGGATCATGGTGCAATGAATACAAAGGAGTCTTAGAAAGTACCTGAAACCCACTCATTTTTGATGAAGAAAATTGAGGCTCAGAGAATAAAAGATTTCCCAAAGGTCACATAGCTTTCTTGAATGAACCCCCAAAGAAAAGCTTGATATAAGAGCTCTGCCTTCCTCTAGTTATTGAGAAAACTTGATTCTATGGTCTCATTCACCAAGGTGCCAAGGACAATCCTGTTTCCTAAATGAACTGTGTTGGTCAAGGTGAGCACAAATCCAGTGCTAGATCTGAACTCAGGAAAATAGCTGCTATAGTTTGGATCTTATGTGTTCCCCAAAAGTCCACATGGTAACTCAGTCCCAGTTTGGCATTACTGGGGATTGGAAGAATTGTGTTTTGTTTTATTTTGTTTTAAGTGGAGCTTAGTGGGAGGCCTTTAGGTCACTGGGAGCATGTCCTCAAAGGGGATTATGGGACTTTCGTCTCTTCCTGTAAGTTTTGCATCCTGGTCAGGCATGGTGATACATGCCTGTAATCCTAGCAATTCAGGAGGCAGAGGCAGGAGGATTGTAGGTTTAAGGCCAGAGGCAGCCTGCATAACTTAGCAAGACTCTGTCTCAAGGTAAAACAAAAAGTGGGCTACAGGTGCAGCTCAGTGGTAGAATGCTTGCAAATCATGTGGGAGGCCCTGGGTTCAACCCCCAAGTACTGAAAAAAAATTAACTAAATAAATTTTACCTCCTGGCTATGAAGTGAGAGGTTTTGCTGTGCTATGCACTCCTGCCATGATGTACAGCCTGGCCACTGGCCCAAAGGCAATAGAGCCAACTGATCATGGACCGAAAATGCCAAAACTGTGAGCCAAAATAAACCTTTTTTTCTTATAAGTTGTTTACCTCAGGTATGTGTTATACCAATGAAAAGCTGACTATCACAATAGCCATTTTCAAAAGGGTAATGCTAAAGAATATATGTCAGAACTTAGAAGTAAAAAAATCCCATCTCAATGGGTCACAAGCAAGGTCTTTTGTGTGAAGCAACAGCCTTTGAAAAGGATGAGCTTGAGAGGTCCAAAGTCAGATCACTCTGTTTTCCACTAGAACAGAGAATGTACCAGTCTACAGTGAGGGCAAGAAATAAGAGCGGTTGCTCACATCTTTTTGCCACTATGATGCAAGATGACAATGCTGCTGCCTTAATAAAAAGGCCACATTAGGAGCTGGGAGCTGTGGCACATGTCTGTAATCCTAGTGACTCTAGACACTGAGGTAGGAGGATCATCAGTTTGAGGCCAGAGGCACACTGCATAATGGAGCAAGACTCTGTCTCAAGATAAAACTTTTTTTTTCTTTTTTGGTGGTACTGGGGGTTGAACCTAGGGCTTCACACTTGCATGCTTTGCAAGTGCTGGCCCACTGAGCTACACCCTCAGCCCATTTTTTTTTTTTACTTTTTGAGAGAGGGTCTCACTAAGTTACACAGACTGCCTCTGATCTCAAACTTGCGCCCCTCCTGCCTCCACCTGGATTACAGGTGTGCGCCACCGCACCTGTCAAGATAAAACATTTTAAAAAGGGGGTTGGGAGTGCATCTCAGTATTGGAGAACCCTGGGTTCAATCGCCTAGTATCTCAAAGAAGGAAAGAAAGAGAGAAAGAAAGAAGGAGAGGAAAGGAAAGGAAAGAAAGAAAGAAGGAAAAGAAAAGAAAAAAGAGAAAAAGACCACAGGAGGAGGACAGACACTTCAGTGGTTGAGAAAGCAGGTTGGAAGAGGACACACAAGCATACTTGGTGAAGAAACTCTTCATCCCGGCCATGCTTGTTTTGAAAATGTCTCAGTAGCAGGTCATGGAACTCATGAATAAAACCCTTTCCTTATTTTGACTCAGAAAGAATAAAGATTTATTACCATCCTAACCAGGGAAACAGTATTGACCCACTGGCTACTTCAGATTTTTAGCACTGTGGGCAAGAATATTTATTGCTTTTAATTACCATAAAGTAGCAAGGATCTTGTTTTAATAGATTTTTTCCCATTCCCCTGCTCTTGCTTTGCAATTCTAGGTGTAGGAAAGAAGAAAAATGCTATTTCAATGTTAAGTAAAAATTCGCAGTCAAAGATGATAAATTAAAAATGACCAAGTCTTGTTTTCAATCTCTTTCTACTTTCTCTTCAATCCTAGAAAATCAAAATGGTATTATGGGGGCAGGTGTGTGGGTGGGGAAGACCTGGCTCTAGTTTGTTGCTTGACCTTCAGCTCCTCAGTTAACCTCTCTGAGTCCAAGGCACCAGACTAAAATAAGGGGAAGAACCCACTTATTATTAGAGAAGGGTCACACGTGTGGCCTCTACCCTGAAAAAGAGCTACGCTCCCAGAGTTTTTGAGACAGAGAACAGTGACATATCAGGACTCCCTGGGACTCAGGAATTATGTGTTTGACTTAAGGGGAGTTCATTCACTTCTCTAAGCATCAATTTTCTCATCTGCAAAATGGGATGAATGTTTCTTGTGCAGGATCTTCATAATGATGAAATGGGATAATGGATTTAAAAACCCTTAGCAGTATCCTCAGTAGGTATCATTCAATAAAGGATAAACATTTTAAAAAGTTGGAAGTGTAGATGCCAGATGCTTCATCTCTTTCTACACACCAGCACACACACACACACACACACACACACACACACACACACACACACACACCCTGAAAGGAAAGAAGTAAAAGTTTCAGTCATCAGGCCAACTTTGTTAGGTGATGTTATTTCCAAGGAAGAATTCTTGAGCTGTTGGCTCAGTCATCCAAGCTCTGTGTACCTGAGTTCATCTGTGGATCTTGTGTGGACAAAGGGAGGGAATTCTAGCACTTACAGGCCATGTGTCAGCAGCTAAATCTCTGTGTTATTGTAGGGTAATTCACTCTATGTTGCCAGCGAAAAATGAGGCTCCTGGAAAAGGGTAATATTTGGCTCTGTAAATGGTATAGAGCCTTCTACATAAGATCTATGGCAGAGGGACATTGACTCAATTTAAATATCACTCCAGTTATGCTTGTTCTACCTGCATGCTAAGCTTGTTTCTTCTGGCTCAGCAAAGACTCCCAGAAGCCACCTCTGTCTTCTCATTTCCTAGAGCTTCTACCTTCCTTACCTTCCTCTGACCCAGCCTCCATATAGAAGGCCTTCTAATGGGTCATGTGACTGAGTATTAGCCTGCATTCTTGGGAAATTGTGGCCAATGATGTAATACCTTGAATTTGCTCTTCCCTTTTCCTTGTTTACTTCCCCTCCCTCCTAACTCAGCTGTGTGATCTTTGCTATGGACTCTATTTGCTAGGGAACATGGGCTATCATAGGAGGCAACCATGTCTGTTGAGTGTTCTCAGGTAGGGAGAAGAGAGGAGTCTGGAGACTATCCATCAAGGCAGCAGCAATGATGGACAAAAACAATCCCTTTATTTATTTAGTGTCTATTACGTGCCGTGCACTTTGATAAGCAATATATCTGTACCCTGAGACACTCTAAGGTATTAAGAGCAAAGGCTTCACAGAAGGCTGCTTGAATCCCATCATTCACTAGCTTTGTAACTCTGGGGAAGTTGGTTAACTTTTCTGGGCCTCAATATCCTCTCCTGTACAGTTGGGATAATAACAATATCCAGCTTACAGACTTGCTACAATAATTAAGTGAATAAATACTTGTAAGATTTATGAAACAGTGCCTGGTCCACAGCAGGGCTTCAATAAATGCTAGCTTTGTTTACTACTGTTCCAATCATTTTTGGCTCTCACATCAACCTCAAATTATCAAATTCATTATTCTCTTTATAAATGAGAACATTGAGGCTTGGTAACTGGCCTGAGCTCACAAAAACAGTGAGAACAAAGTCAGAATCAATCCACTCATGTATTTTGTTGTTGTTATTAGGTACCATCAAGTCAGTATTTGATTCATAGCGACCCTACGTGGAACAGGCAAAACACTATTGTCAGTGCTTCTCTGCTGTTCATAGGGTTTTCAATGGTGGATTGATTTTTGGGAGTGGGTTGCTGGGTCCGTCTACCAAGCCTACAGGAAATGATGTTCCCATGTGGTCTCCCATCCAAGTACTAACCAGGCCCGGCCCTGCTTAGCTTCTGAGATCTTATGGGATCGGATGCCACAGGGCTATGGCTGCAGGCCCACTCATGTATATACCAAGCATATGTACCCTGTACTGTGTGTCCCACACTATCATCATCCCATGGATCCCAGATGTGAATGTCTCTCCCCTTAGAGAATCTAATGAAGGAGATGAGTCAGGAACAATTATAAGAAAAGGTAGAGAGCATAAGGGCAGATATGAGTTCGAGGTGTTAAGTGTTCAAGGAAGGACCACTTAACAGCTTGAAGTTGGCATAAGGGAGAATGCAGTGATGTTTGTACATTCCTCTGGAGTCTCAAAAGATAAGTGGATGAGAGTGGTAGGGATGTTTGTAGATACAACAAACCCTTAGAGGTGGCTACAGGAAATTACAGCAGAAAACAGAGTGAGATGGACAATTGAAGGTGTAAGCTTGGCCTAATGTCTTCATCTTATTGTGAAACAAAGGGCCAGAAATAGGAGAACCAAAGGTTTGCTATACATATTAGAGGCCACTGTGAAGGCTGATACAATAATCCAGCTGAGCTATTGTATAAGGGGTTTGGATGTGGGACTTGGAAAGCATGAGGGAAAGGGAGCCAGGCAGCAAATGCTTAAGAACTAACATGGTTTGGATATATGAGGCAAGGACAAAGAAATGAGTAGTGTCAAGGAACTTTCCTTGTTTCTGGATTCGGTGGTAGTTTAAAAAGGTAGTGCCTTCGGGTAAGAGAGAGAAGACAGAGAAAGAGGAGGAACTGGGGGAGGAGAGAAGAGAGGACCAGGGAAGACCAGTTTGAGGCACATTGAGTTTGAAGCATCTAATACACAATTTTGTTGTTGGGGAGAAAATACAGGTTGAGGCTAAAAGTTGGGGGTCATCAACCTATTGTTGAAAGTCCTATCCATATTTAAGGTGGATACAGTCAGCCAGGAGGATGCCATGGAGGGATAAACCAAAGGTCAAGAGCAAAATGCAGACAACTGATGTTTAAGGGGGACACAGGTGAGATGTACTTTTTTTTTGTGGTACTGAGGGTTGAACCCAGGGTCTCACACCTGCATACTTTGCAAGTGCTGGACCACTGAGCTGCACCTTCAGCCCATTTTTTACTTTTTGAGACAGGGTCTCACTAAGTTATGCAGACTACCTCTGGTCTCGATCTTGTGTTCCTCCTGCCTCCACCTCCTGAGCCGCTGGGATTACAGGCGTGCACCACTGCGCCTGGCTAGGAGAGATGTACTTTTGAGGGAAGCCAGAAAGGAGGATCTCAAGAAGAGGAGAACAAAGGGAGTACTGAGCTCAGAAATGGGGTTAATCCATGATAAAATGCAATAGAACTTTGTTTTCAAGATAAAAAGAAAACTAAATATGACCGTTGGACTTGAGAGTCAGGAGGTCATTGCTGACTGTGGAGGGCTGAAACCATGTGGGTCTCAACCTTGGCAATGTTTGTTTGCTCTGCCAGATTACACAAGTGCTGTTTTGGAAGTCATCAGAATGGGGAATGAGGAAAGTTTTTCGTACAACTTGTCAAGAGACCTGCATCTCAGTCTTCATTTTATCTCCGACTCCTTGGGGAACATCCTTTCTAACATTGTACTTCTTTCCCCCCTTATTTATATAGTAGCAGGAGTGAGTACTGGAAAGATTGCAAAACTGTTTTGTTGCCTCCAGGTATATTTAAATAAGAAAGCCTGGTAGGATGCTTTGTGGTGACACTGTATAACCATCAAGTTGGGGAAGGACAGAGAATAGACTTGCTCAGAGCTCCATAGCAGAAAAGTGGTTGAGTTTGAGTTGGAATTCAGATTTTTTCAGTTCCAAATTGCATGCCCTGCACACTTCCCTCCAAGGTCCTTAACACACCACACCAGCCTCTGGCATCAGGCAAGGATTTTAAATCATGACTCTCTACCCAGTGCCTCTCTCTGGCTCACGCAGTCCTCTTTGAGATAGCACTTTTCTTTCTACTTTAATTCAAAGTAGGAGTCAATTATTAGTACAGTTAAGTGCCATCTCCTAACTATTTGACACGTCACCAGTTTCTAACCTTTTCAGGTCTAAATCTTCTCTTTGGTAAGTGGGAATAATAAGTATACCTATTCTTGGGATATTTGGAGGGTTAAATAAGATAATACATGTGAGGCATCCTTATCAATATCTGACCCAGAGTCTACTAATGAATGGAGGCTGTCACATAAGTTCTTTGAGCTGTTGTAGGATACCTCCAAGTTGACTTTCCCCAAGGGAAATAGCGAATTCATCCCTACATTTTCATGCTATTGCCAACAATTAAAGTCGTAATTGTAGATCAGTTTCATGTCTCATAGTTTTGAAAGACCCTTGCCTTATGAGCCTTAACAAAGTCAAATTTGACAAACTGTCTGCCTTCACAAAGTGTGATTTGCACATGCTAAGACAAGATCTTTGTAAGTAAAAGAGAGCAAAAAGATGTTGGCTTTTGTGAAACTTTAGGGAGTGGAAAAATATCTCAGGAAATTCACGGGTGATGGTTAAAGTACCAATAAGAAAGGAAATTCTTTCTAACAAATTCCCATAACAACTTAGTGATTTTATCAGTGATAAATGTTTTACTCTAAGCATGGCTAAAAGAATATAGCAGTGTAATAGGAGCAATTATAGCAGTGGTGCCAAAAATGTATACACATTTTAAGAGATGTTATCTACATATTACTTTTCGAAGCCTGAGTTGAATTATGGTAGCAATGTGCAGCACGATGTTTGCTGAGAAGATGGTGTTAATCAAATCATTGCTAGCTCCACTGAGCACACGACCCGTTCTTAAAACAGCAAAATGCAAAGTTCTCATCTCTAAACGTGCATACCTCTTTTTGGCAGCCCCTGAATTTAAGGGTTGGAGAGAGGAAGAAAAGGCTGGCAATAGAGAATGAAGAGACTGATATGTGAGGCACAGAAAAGGAGAATGGAAATGGAAGTCTAGGAAGAGTGAGAAAGGGAAGGAGGAAGGAAGGGAGGTGGTGAGAGGAAAAAAAGATACAGAAAACTGAAGAGATGGAGAGAGAGGAAGAGGGAGAAGGAACAGTGGTGGGGGAACAGAAGGGAAGCAAAGCAGGGAACGAAAGAAGGTAGTGGAAGAGAAAGGGAACAGGTACAGAAAACAAAAATGAGGAAAGAAGTACCAGGACTTGTTTCCGGGTTGACTCCTGCAATACCAGGTGTGTAGCTTTCCTGGCCCACCTTGACTGAAGAGTTCTGCAATGATCTTTGAAGCAAGGGGTCCAGCTGTGTCCTGGTAACCTGTGTGTTTCCTGCTACACCTGCTGGGAAGACAGCGATACTCTCTGCAGGCTGGAACAGGCCAGAGATACTTCTTTCTTCCAACTTCTTTCTTCCAAGCCAAACAACTCACCCCTGGGAATTCTGCTCCTAGTCCTTGCCTTTTAATTCTTTGGAAAGAAAGAAAATAATAAGGGATAAGATGAATTGAGATTCTTTTATATTTTCACTGAAAATGACCAGGGATGAAAAACTTTTCTAAGTCAATGCCTCTTTTGTGGGGCTTTACAATTCCTTGGCACCAGCAATCAGCAAAACTAGACGTTGTCTCTTTGATCTTGGAGACCCTTTCAGAGCTTGGTGTGATGTAGTTTTTTTTTTTTCCAGTAGTGACAAACAGATGTTTGTTAAATGAATGGGACCTCTTGCCTGCTATCCTTAAGGGCCAAATAGAGATTAGCAGAATGAACTGGTACATTCTGTAGAACGTGGACATCAGTGGACTTGAGCAAGCATTTAACACAATGAAAGATGAAAGGACTAAAGTTCAGAGAGGTAAAGCGATTTTCTCCAAGTCACACAGTTGGTTGGGAGCAGAGCCAAGGTGACCCCTAAGCCTGCAATTCTTTTTCTTGTACGTCCCTCTCCTTTGAACTTCATTAGTCAGTCTGTATGATCTTGGAAAACAAATTTTTCTTCCCTTAATGTAGCTATAAGTCACTTATAAATTGGACATTTTTCTGTGAGTTAAATGTTCTTAATTTACTTATTAAATACCTAAATGTTTATTCTCTTCCTACAGAAGCCATTACTCATATTACTTAATGACCATTACAGAAATGCTTTTAAAGGATTTTCTAATTTATCCTCCAAATGCACACACACACACACACACACTCACACAATTTTTCATGTATCAAAATCTTTTTGTAGTGGGATATTTCCATAAATGTCATATTAGGAAAACAATCATCATTAAAAGTTATATTTATGCCACCCTACATCTACCTATAAATGTTTTCCTACCTGTGGTCTTATTTTAATTTTTCTAGTATCTGTATAAGAGAGGAAGAAACAAAGATGCAGAATTGAGGCATATCTAAGAATAGAATATTTTTAGAAATGGGATGTAGAGCTAAGCACTAAAGGATGCAAACCTGTTAATTTGGAAGCTGCTCAGATGGCCAGGGTTCTGAAAATCAGACTGAACTGGTTTCAGATTCTCTTCTGGCATCCATTAGCTTTGTGACTTTTGTCAAGTGTTTGATCCTTAGTTTTCTCACCTATGAAATGGAGAAAATAAGGACATGACTTCATAGATTTGTTGCAAGAATTAAAGATTTTATATGCAAAGTACTAAGCACATGGTCTGCAACCATATCACATTGGCATCCAATCCCACCTGATCTTGGAAGCTAAGCAGGTTTGGCCTGGTTAGTCCTTGGATGGGAGCCCACCTGAGCATACCAGGTGCTGCAGGCTAGGGAGAAGGACCTAGCAACCCACTCCCAAAACAATCCACTATTGAAAACCTTATGAATGGCAGAGAAGCACTGATAATAGTGCCCAGCATGGCACAGTGTCAGGGAATGTTTCCTTCTGTTGTACACAGGGTTGCTATGAGTCAGACCCCACTCCACAAGCACCAAGCAACAATAAGCACACAGTAGGTGCCCGATACCTAAGCTACTATTGGTAAAGTTTCACCTCGCCACCCAATTACTGACAGATTCTCTGTGTTTCTCCACTTTGTCTTTGATGTGCAGACGAGATTGCATTTCTGCACTCACAGAGGAAATGTGTTTCTACATTTGATAACAGTTAACGTGCCATTTCGTTCTGCAGAGCATAAACCCGTCCACTTCTCAGCTTAAAGACGATCGCTGCTGATTCATGCCTTTGCCTCGTCACTTGTCTAATCCCATTTCCCCTTCAAGGGAATGAATTTTCTGCCAGATAGCCTCCCTTATAGAAGCTGTTATATTTGTGATTTTTTAATTTTTATGTTTCAGCAAGTTGGGGCTCTCTCTTTTAAAGAAACATAACACATCAGCATCTCTACTTGGTGCAGAGGACAGTCAGAGCACCAAAAATAGTCAAGAACAAACTGAAGTTCTGACTATCTCAGGGATGAAAGCAAGCAGAGGCTTCCCTCTGCTTCTTGGGATCTTTGTGCCTCAGGAAAATTGTCTGGCCAAGAGGATGCTCACCAGAGAGGTTGCAAAGAGATTGGATGTTTAGACTCGGCTCAGGTCTTCATTTAGTGTTTGACCTTGGAGCTAAGGGGATACCTTCCTGTTGGGCCTCACCTATAAAATAAGACAGTTGAACCAAATAACCTCCAGAGTACTCTCAGCCCTTGTACTTTTATTGTTTCTGTTGCTGAAATCCTGCCAAAGTCCAAAGGAATTAATTCTAATGATTGAATTTCAGGCACTGTGTACCTGTGTGTGTATTGCAGGGAGGGGACCAGGACTCCTGGTCAGTGTCTCTCAAATCAAACTACATAGTGACCTCCAGCTCTACCTAATTACAAAGAAGGATATTTCAACCAATCTTCAGATAGACTGAATCATCAATTAGACATGTCCACTTCCAGAAGTATATATTAAGTAGAGATGTTTTGTAGAACAAAATTGCAATATAGTAAAAGCTAGCTTACTTGCCATTCTATAATGAAAACCTATTACCTGGCAACTCTGTATTCTACTTTCATAAAAAAATGAAAGGAAAAAACTTACAAGTCAACAGACTGATATCCTGGATTTATCTTGAGAAACTAGATTGCATGATATGCCCTGGGGTCAAGTATGGATTTAACTCAATGCCACACACCTTCAGTAACCACCAACACAGTACAGAGATGCCATGGCAGTAGACTAAAGGAATTGCAAACAATAGCACAGAGATACTAATAAAGGTCAGTCCTTCACAATTTCCTTAAAAAATCTTCCAAAATATTTTGCATGCATTCATTTTAAGGACCTTTATAACAACTGCTTGAAGCAGATCAAACATTGCCATCTTTTGCATGCAGATGAGAAAACAAGACTTCAGAGAAAAATAAATGTTAGCGGTAACTTGCTTGACATTCACAGGTGTGCTTGCATTGAATCACTGTAATAAAGTGGGCATTTTTTCTCCACTTCACAGGTGAGATCACTGAGTCTCCCGGAGGTGAAGGAGCAAGATGATAGTCACACATTTTATATGTGGCACAACAGGGTCTCATACACGATATCATTTGACTGCACAAATCCCTGTTCTTCACCTCTTTTTTTCCTCTTTATTAGTAAACGATGATGGGGTACATAGTAACACAGCATTAGGTTTTCCCATTATGCCTCCTTTACATCACTTCTAGCAACACTTTCATTGAACTACAAAGTTTACAGAGTCTTATGGATAGTATGTAGTTAAACTTTGATACTTATTTGGGTTAACTTCCTCTATTTTTCCAAGATACTCATGAAGTCTTGCTGTTTACATTGAGACTGACTTTCTCACTATGCCTGATGACTTTCCCAAGGTTTCACATTCAATTCCATGGCAGAGCTGCCTGGTTACTGTGCTCCTCAATTTGTTGTTGTTGTTAGGTGCCATCGAGTTGGTATCTGACTCATAGCGACCCTCATAGGATTTTCAATGGCTGATTGTTTCGGGATTGCCTTGGGAGTGGATTGCCACGTCCTTCTCCCATTTTTGTGGTGCTGGCAGTTGAACTTGGGACCTCAGAGACTGCAGCGCAGCGCTCTACCAACTGAGCTAAATCCCAGCCCGTGCTCCTCAATAGTCTTTAATAATTTGTTCTCTCTTTTATAGTCTGTCTCTCTTATGGATTGTGTGTCAAGTCTTTGAAAATTGGTGAAGGTCACATAATGTACTTTGCATGTCTCTATTATCCAGACTCTTTATTTCCTAATCACAGAGAGTTTACTTTTAATTTTGTACAACCCAATAAAGGCAGATGAAAATTGAACCTGAATTGATATTCAGTGTGTTGAGTGTCTGTCTCTTAGTATATTATGGTTCTGGACATGAAAATAATGTGGATAGGAAAAATCTTGGTCAGTAGTATGTTTAGATTAGTTAAATTAAAAGGAGAACCTATGTGTATTTCTGGGAGAAGGGAGCAGGAGTGAAGGTGGGTTTTTACCCTCTTCCCTACATTGGTCCCACATCATTCTGAACATCATTCCCATCCTCCTTCCCATCTCCATTGCCACTTTCCCTGTCCATGGCACCACAGTCTCTCTCCTGAGCCATGGTTTCTCCTACCAGCTATTGCTGCCTCAAGTTCATTATTCACCTTTCAACCCAACAGCCTTTCTCAAAGCACAAATATGCTCATGTCTCTCTCCTGCCTAAATTCCTCCCAAATCTCCCCAGTGCTGGCTCAACTCCTCCTCCTGGCTGACCTTAGAGACTTGCATTCCTCAGCCCCACTTCCCTCTAAGACCCCATTTCATCCATTGTCTTCCTTTCCGTTGTTTTTTCTTCCACCTCTTGAGTTTTTCATATACAAACCTTCTTTCTGCTCCAATGCCTTTGCATGGGCTGCCTCCTGAAGCTTTCGGATTCTTCTCTTCCCACTGACCCTCTCCATCTCCAGCCCCCTTCTTAATGTATATCCATACATCCAGCCGCACGTGAGGACCCTCAACTTCAAATCACACATGCCATCCTTAGGCAAGCGTTCCTGAATTCCGTGGGAGGGCCAGGCCTCCCTGGTCTGTTTTCATGCACTTCTGATTCTTCTCTGCAGCCCTGGCCATAATTGCCACTAGTTTATTATATGTTTAGTTATGTGTTTACTTTCCAGGTCTTCACTAAACCATAAGCTGTGGGTTGGGGAAGGGCTAGAGACTACATCTGTTTTCCTCAGCTAAATATCCTTTGTATTCAATATGAGGCTCAGTATATACATACTATTTGATGATGCTATATTACTTGTTTGTGAAATGAACAAATAGGATTATGCAACTTGAATTTCACCTGAGTTTCTTCCAACCCTGTACACAGATCATTTGACCTGCCTCCACCGCCTCATTTTTGCTCAGCATAGCTTCTTTTTCTCCAATATACACACATTCTATTCCAAGGCTTTATTAATTTGGACTTAGCTTTAGCAAGGTGCACAGCAGAAATAAAATCATTCTTATTATTTCATCCACTTCTTTCCTTCTTTCATTTCAACCTACAATCTTCTCCTTCACTCAGTCATTATTAACATAATGTGTCTGGCCTATAGAAGGAAAAAATGTGTGATTAAAAAGAATAGTCCTGTTAAGTATCTGGACTGACTATCAGGATAATTTATGGCTAGGGAGGGAATAAACCAAATAGGTCATGACTACAGAAAAGTGCTGCATTTTGAGATGATGCAAACCTTCACAAAAATCTCTGAAAGACAGAATAGTCCCTGACTGAATACTAGTTTTGCTCTCCTACTTTTTCCTTTGCAAAGAAAAATGGTTTCATAATATTTTTACCTTTCTAACAGCCAAAAGGTTGTTAAGTGGCTTCACACATTTTTCCCTCTGGGGTGTTCATATCTACCAAAGTTAATGGATGGAAAATTAATGTTTCTCTCCAAATGTTTCCACAATCACAAAGCAAATAGTTGGTTCTGCCAAGAAGAGAGTGTAAATCTGCCCTCAGGAAGAGGCTTCTGCTGCCATTACCCATATCATTTAGCCTAAATCCAAAGACTAGCCCGCTATCATGATAATTAAGCACATTTGGATTAAGGTGCCTCGAATATTAGACTATATGCAACTGACCACACCCTTTGATCAATTGTTCACCATAGGTTGTTTTTATGCCAAGTAGACATAGTTTCACTCATGTACAACAGTTTGTTTTTAAAGTGGTGCTTTCCAAATATTGTGACTCAAATCGAGTTGAAATATTTTGTAGGCAAGTAAAATAGTTTAATTATGAATCACTTTCCAACAACTAGTTTGTAACTACAGCCCATATTTACACAGAGGGAATGGAGTGTTACCAATTTATGCATTAGAGTTCTGTTTATGCTTCTGTTTTTAAGGGTCAGCATTTCAGTGGTGTTGATTACAAGGGAGAGTATATCAACATGTCCTTTGAGTAAAATGCAAGGCATGAGGAGTCTAAAGTTTGCAAATATGTCCTGATTTAATCAATCTATAGAAAAGCCATACTGCATAAAAGATAGTAAGAATAATTGAAGTGCAATAAGTATGCAGGAGGATTATTGTGTGTTGGAATTATTGTGTGCCTTGGTAATTCTTTTAAAAAGAGTTTTAAAATTAATGGTGTTCATTATTGATAAGTTGTAATGTATACATTTATGGGGTATGACAATATTTTGATATATGTATAGAATATGTAATGATTAAATGAAGCTAAATTACATATCTATCATCTTGTTTACTTATCTCAAGAGAGATTCTTCTACTAATATTTCATAAATCAAAGTTATCCATCTCCTTTCCCCAAATCAATCCTCCTCCCAAGAAAATGCATTCACTACCCAACAAGGGAATATGTGTGCATAAGGAAAAATCATTAGAAAAGTTGGAATGATGAGTTTAATAACTTGGCACTTTTTCCACAGAGATTTCTTATTCTAATGTTTCCAATGACATTCAAAAATAAAAGCAATAATAAGATTCCCCATGCTGACCAAAGTAACTCATCACTTATCTATATTTTATTCTCCATCGGGGAAATCAAGCATGCTTCCCCTTTATCACTTTTTAAAAATTGTTCATTAGGGTTTATATTTGGCTTATAAATAGGAAACACATCCATTTAATACAGAAGTCTAATTCAATTAGCTGAGGAGAGAAAGAGCAGAGAGAAGGTCTCATGCATATATATGGCCAATCAACCAGAGCCATCAAAGAAGAGCATTTGTCAAAAATTCATTGCTCAGAAAAAAATTTAAAAAATAACAAAATATTCATTGCTCAAGTTATTAGAGTTCCCTACAACTAATGATTAGAGGGTCACTGATGCTATACCTCAAATGTGTCATTATTTGGATCCTTTTTTTATTGCAAAGGTTTTTCACTAATGAGATGGTATGAACAAATATAAAGATAATTGAGAGAATATTCATGTTATATTAAGCATTATTGAATATTTACAATGAAAAGGCATTATGTTGGGAACCATGGGTAATGCAGATAGTTAGCGAGTGCTTTCTTTCTTTAAGAAGCACATAGTACTGTAGGGAATATGAAAAAATGCCATAAATATATAGTCAACAGTGTAACACATGATCAATGCCATATGAACTGTGTATTAAAATCATGACGAAAAGTTTGAATCAAAAGGAAATCTTCTTAGCCAAGAAAGAGGTACTTTTTGAACTGGGATATAAAATACACACTTGGAAATATGAGGGGCATTTTTAGTTTTATGAAATCAAACAAACTAAAATAGGGTAATAAGACCTTTTGTTAGGAAATGCAAAGCTTAGGGTAGTATTCACCATAGTTTCAATGACATACAGTGGGAAATTAAATTGAAAGCATAGATTGAGGCAAGTTGAATGAGACCTTTAAATGCTCAGGTAAGGAACCTGAACTTTATGCTGCAGTCAATGGGACCATAATGCAATGATTGGAAGAGCAATATGGAACGATCAATTAGGTGTTACTGCTAAATATGGACTAGGAGGAAGCACTGGAAATAAATCCATGTTAGGATGGGAAAGGGAAGGAAGCTAATATATTTTAAAGTCCTACTATCTGCTAGGATCTTGGATAATCATTTTGTATCCATCAACTCATTTCCTGCTTAAAACAAATCTGTGTGCTTATATTCTTAGCCTCTATTTTTATATCTCAGACACATTAGATGGCATAAGAATCCAGACTATAGTAAGATAAGAGCCAATGTTAAAACTTACATTGATGGGGTTTCTTAGCTCGAGTTCCTTCTATAAGCTTATTTATGACCAGAAAACATGCAAGAGGAAAGAAGAACTGAAACTTGAAGTTGGGTAGAAACATGGAAACAGGCAAATGAAACTTCTTTTGTGAAATAGAAATGATTCTGACTTCAGAAACAGATACAACCTCTAGTGAATGATAAGATGCAGTAAAGGAGAAATACATTTGCTTTCCTCTTTGGGGGGCTAAAATCTAAGTAATGAACTACTTTGCTTAGCATGAGAAGACTTAATATGAAGTTGCAAGGAAAGGACTTGACGCTAGTTTGATTGTGAGTGAAGAATGTACAGAATAGCATTCAGACACTTAAATGAGTTTGTTCAAAGGACAAAAACATGCACACGTGCACACACAAATAAAAGTGAGAAACAAAGAAAGATGCAAGGCCTTTAAAATGCATTTAGTAAGTTTCATATTTGAGGTCTCAGCTCACCAGTTGAAAGGATACAGAAAGTTGTCAGGAATGTGACAATGAGCTTAAGAGGATGATCAGAAGTAGAACAGGAAATGTCAGAGTCCACAGTGCTGAGATGGTGAGGGAAACCATGGAACTGGAAGAGATTTCCAGTGGAAAGTGTATTGATTGTGAGAAAAATAATGAAAAGGACATATTTTGTCAAAGACAACCATGTTTAGAAAGTAAACGTAAGTAAAAGGGACTCAAGGAGATGAGGAAGGAGTTGGGATGAGGTGATGGATTAACAGTGGTCCGTCATGTGTAAGAAAACCTAAAGAAAAACTTCTGCTATAGAGGACACGGTCACTAATATCAAAGTTTCAAAGAGGTCACAAAGCTTGAAGAGTAAAAAATATAGTTGCTGATGTTGCAGCTGGATGGCTTTTGAGAGAGCCTTTTCAACATTCAGTGATTCCATGTTACAGTCCAGATTTCTGGAGAGTAAACACAATAAAGCACTTTTTAAAACTTATTAAAAATCACTAATTGCCTAGCAGAAATATGGGGAGTGTGCCATTCAATGGAGTTCAAATCCTAGCCAAATTTCTATTGGAAAGAGATAGCATTGCATTCATTTTTAGACATTCCTGATGGAAGGCCAGCTGCTGTCCATGGTTCTAAAAGAGTCATCTGGCATTATAATATTGCAGCAATATGACCAGTATAGTTGGAGTGAATTAGGTGTTTCATTACGTGCCTCTATTTGGGGGATTTATTTTTCACTGAGATGAGATTTTTCATATATATTTCCCATCTGGAAGATTTTTTCAAACTCCCCAATGGTTAACATCTAAAAAGCAATTGCTTTTTATTTTTTGAAAGAAATCCCTTGGAAACATGAATATAAGAAATCAAGGTGAAGGAAAAACAGAAAACAGAAGACAAGATGTTGAAAAGGTTATACAATCCTTTCCTTTAAAAATATCTGAAAACATAAACACTGTTCAATTCTACCCCTCCTAGTAGCATTCTCAAAGTCAAAATAACTTAAACCATGTAATTCACATATTCTCTTAAGATTGCAATTAATAAGTAAAATAGGAGAAATATAGTAAAAATTATAAGTGACCATAAGCTATTAATGTGGTCCATAATGGAGCCTCAGTCACATTTCTTATATTTTCTCTTTAAAATGCATTTTTGAATCATGGAAAAAGCAGGCAATTCCTAATGACATCAACATAGTTACAATACAAGGTCATATAAATGGGAAGTATTTGGGCAAGTTGCCCAAATACTTCAGATTACATTGAGTAAATTGCCTAAATGGTTTTTTTTCCCGCTCAAAAGTTTAACAATTTTACTGATTGGAAGACCAGGTTAGTTAGAAGCAGTGTTGATCATAATCTTCAAAGATATAATTCTGAATGCTATAATCTCAAGGGTTGGAATCCCCAAAGATTAAAACTCCTACAGCCTAAAATCCTCAAAATCACAGTTCTGAAAGATTAAAAACCCGAATGTTGAAATCCTGAAAGGTAAAATTCTGAAACCTGCAATTCCTGTGAGGGAAAAATGTATATACAAGAGGCAGGAAACTGAATTCTTGGGAAGGGATTGGCCATAACATTCAGCAATGGTAAAAAGTTCAGTTTAAAAATATGTCCTTTGTTTCTATCAGCATTCTTTCCACTTGATGACATTTCAGGAGCTTTTAATGAATTAAAGCCATATTTGCCCGAATAAGACAGCAAAGTTACTGACTGGTTCCAAAATAATTATGTGCATGGTAGAGTAAGAAGACACATATACAAAAACAAACAATCAAAAAACATCAACAGTTATTTGGTCACCAGCATTGTTTCTATGAAATTTGTGGTCTGTGTACAAGTGCATGAAAAGAGTAGTAGCATGTAGAAAGTGAATGTGAAAGTGCTCTCTGAGGAGTGCCAAGCCAGGAAGAAAATAAAGCATCTATTCATCTCGAAACAAGACTTCAAAATACAGTTAATATTTGTGAAAGTTGGCTAGCTCTTAGGGACCTCTGTTGTTGGCTGTCGTTGAGTTGGATTCAACTCATAGCGACCCTATGTATGATGTCTCGGAACACTGGCACTGTGCCATGTGCACAATCTTTGTATGTTTGAGCTCAATGTTGCAGTCCACTATGTTTCTTCTCATTTTGACTCATGCCACAGCAGCCCAAGGAGGTCCCAGGGGCTTTACTACATTTCCATCATTAAGGTCAACTGTACTTTGAAGAGGCAACTCTTCCTCAGTCATTTCATGAATGCCTTCCAGCCTGGGGGGCTCATTTCTGACACTATTTAGCAGTGCTTCTCTGTTCTTCATAGAACTTTCAAAGGCTAATTGTTTCAGAAGTGGGCTTCCAGATTCTTCTCCCTAGTCTGTCTTAATCTGGAAGCTCTGCTGAAACTTGTCCACCATGGGTGGCCATCCTGGCATCTGAGATACAAGTGGTATAGCTTTCAGCATCACAGCAAGCCCTCACAGCACAACAAGCTGACAGACCCATTGAAGCCCTGCAGTATTCTATGAAAATTTCAGAATTTATCCTTTTGCTTGCCTGACACTCATTTAACAATAACTACCTCATGCAATTGTCCATAATTTATCCTCCTAATATAGTCTTTCATGTTTGTTTTCTTTTTTTCTCTTTGTTTAGTTTTCTTCCAGTATTGTAAGTTGTGAGCATCATTTTCTTTACAATTCATCATGTGATGTGTTTCATCACTGTATCACAGACATTATGACATAAATTCAGATATAGATTGTGTAAAGACTTTTAGTTGTATTATTGTGGTTGTTGTTGTTAGGTGCTGTCAAATTGATACTGGCTCATAGTGACCCTATGTACAACAGAATGAAACACTTCCCAACACTTTACCATGCCCCGCACTATTGTCAGTGCTTCTCTGCTATTCACGGGGTATTCAAAGACTGATTGTTTTGGGAGTGGGCTGATGGGTCCTTCTGCCAAACCTACAGTACCAGGTATCCCCAAGGTGGTCTCCCATCCAAGGACTAACCAGGCCTGACTCTGCTTCCTTTTTAAGACCAGAAAGGACAGGACACCAGATTGGTATGGCTATAGACGAGGACTTTAGTGAGTTCTAATTTGTTTTTTGCATTTCTTGCAAGTTTGGTCCATGAAAAGTACATTATTATCACAACATTATCTTTGTGTGTAAGTATTGCATATATACATGAAAACATTAAAACTTTTCAATATATGAAAAGGTGTCCTTTTTGTACATCTGCATTTGTGAGAAATATTTTTGAGATTTTAGCTCTTTGGGCTATTGCATATGCTACGATGACTCAATGTGGATTTTGATTACTTACACTGTCCATCACAGTATCTCAGATGACCATAGTTATAAACGTGGGTGCACATGATTACAATCATAGTGATATGTATTTATATATTTTTTCTTTTTGAACTATTTCTTTATGAATACAGTTTGTCTGCTCAGAACTGTAATACTTATGCAATGGTCATTGTACACTTGAGTGATTATGTTGACAAAAATATCTACATTATTACTTATTTTGTGCTTTATAGGGATCCATAAAGTGTTTTGTTATGTTTTTACATTTCTCAAATCCTCTTTGAATACTGTAAATAAATGTCTTTTAAAGAACTTTTTAAAAAAAGTCTTTTAAAGAAAAAGTCTTTTAAAGAAAAAGTGTTATATATATATAATACTTTTTCTTTATCCTTTTATTGATTGATAGATTGTTTCCATTTCTTGGTTATTGTGATTAGTGCTAAAATAAGCACTGAAGGGCAGATGTCTCTGACATAGTGGTTTAATTTCATTTGGGTATATACTCAGAAGTAGAATTACCAGATCATATGGTAGTTCAATTTTTAATTTTTTAGGAAACCATCACACACTTTTCCATAATGATTGTAGTAATTTACATTACCATGAACAGTATGCAAGGCTTCTCTTTTCTCCAGATCCTTTTTTCTGTGTGTGGTAATCTGGGGCTATACCCAGACCCTTGTGCATACTTTGCAAGCACTATACCACTCAGCTGCACCTATAGATACTTTTTAATTTTTATTGTATCTTGAGACAGTGCCTCACTAAATTATTAAGGCTGTCTCTGGCCTTGAACTTGTGATCCTCCTGCCTCTGCCTCCAGAGTCCACTGGGATTACAGGTGAGTGCCACCTTGCCTAGCTTTTCTCCGTAATCTTGCCAGCACTTGTTTTCCTCCTTTCTGTTCCTTTCCTTTCCTTTTCTTTTTCCTTTCCTTTCCTTTTCCTTCCCTCCCTCTCTCCCTCCCTCCCTCCCTCCCTCCCTTCCTTCCTTCCTTCCTTCCTTCCTTTCATTCTTCTTTCATTGTTTTGATAGTAGTCATTCTTAGTGGAGTGAAGTGATATCTTGTTGTGGTTTTGACTTGCATTTCTCTTATGATTAGTGATGTTGTGCATCTTTCATACACCTGTTGGTAATTTGTATGTCTTTTTTGATAAATTCCTACTTAAAACTATTGACCATTTTTAATGAGGTTATTTGGGTTTTTCTATTAAAGTTTTAGAGTTATTTATGTATTCCTGATAGTAACCCCTTGTTAGATATTCAGTTTTCAAATAGTTTTGCCCATTCTGTAAGTTTTATCTACATTCTGATGATTTTTTCTTTTGCTACACAGAAGCCTTTTAGTTTGATGTAATTTCATTTGTCTATGTTTTCATCTGTGTCCTGTGCTTGTGGGGTATTGTCCAAAATGCCCTTGTCCATTGTATTTCCTGATGAATTTCTCCTGTGTGTTCTCATATAGTCTCACTCTTTTAGGTCTTGCCTTTATGTCTTTAATCCATTTTGAATTTTTTTTATAACTAGACAGAGATAGGGGTCTAATTTCATTCTTTTACATGTGGATACCTAATCTTCCTAGTACCATTTACTGAAAAACCTGTCCTTTCTACAGTGCATACTGTTAGCAACTTTGTTGAAAATCAGTTGGTTATAGATGTATGGGTTTATATCTAAGCCCTCTGTTCTGTTCTGTTGCTCTATGCATTTGTTTTTATGCCAGTGATATGCTGTTTTGATTACCACAGGTTTGTAGTATATTTTGAAGTCAGTTATTGGGATGGTTAATCTTGATTGTCAACTTGATTGGATTGAGAAGCACCCAGGAGTTGAGAAAAGCATATCTCTGGACATGTATGTGTGCAAATATTTCCAGAGAGGGTTAACTGAGGAGGGAAGACCTTCCCTGAATGTGGGTGGCATCATCCCATAAGTTGGGGGTCTGGACTGAATAAAAGAGGAAAAAGGCAGCCAGTAGATATTATCTCTCTATTTCCTGGCCACCATGATTTGAGAAGGCTCTGTTCAACCATACCCTCCCTGTCATGATGGACTGAAACCTCTGAAATGGTGAGGTAAAATAAACCTTTCCTCTTTTTAAGTTGTTCTGTTAGGTCACCATGATGAAAACTTTGTCCAGTGCTTTCTGCTTTGTTCTTTTGCTCAATATTGCTTTGAGTATTAAGGGTTTAAAATGGTTCATACAAATTTTAGGGTTTTTTTTTCTAATTCTGTGAAGAATCTTACTGGAATTTTTACAGAGACTGCATTGAAATCTGTAGATCATTATGTATAGTATAGACATTTTAACAATGTTGATTTTTTTCGAATCCACAAACATAGCTTGTCTTTCCTTTTCTGTCTTCTTCCATTTCTTTTGTCAATGTTCCATAATTTTCATTGTTGTGATCTTTTACCTCTTTGGTTAAATTTATTCCTATGTATTTTTTTTTTTTGGTAGCTGTTGTAAATAGGATTGGTTTCTTGACTTCTCCTGCAGATAGTTCACTATTGGCTTGGGGAAAGACTGCTGATTTTTATATATGGGTTTTGTAATTTTGCTAAATTCATTAGTTTTAATAGTTTTTGGTGGAGTCTTCAGATTTTTTATGTATATGATCATATAATCTGCAAACAGTGGCAGTTTGTTTTCCTCTTTTTCAATTTGGATTCCACTTATTTTCTATTTCTCTTGTTTGCTTACTCTGGATATCACTTCAAGTTCTCTGTTGAATAAAAGTAATGAAAGTGGGAATCCTTATCTTATTCCAGATCTTAGAGAGAAAGCTTTCATCTTTTCCCCATTCTGTGTGATGTTAGCTATTGGCCTGTTATATATGACTTTATGATGTTGAGTCAAAATATTTTCAAAATTATTATCTCCAGAATTATATTCCATGGATTTAGACTTTTTTGGATTCCACCGTTCAGCATTATGGCACTCAAGATTGTGTCTTTCTGTATTTGGGCCCAAACCCTACTAGGAGACAAAAGATTTACTTCTCATTGTGCATTATTATCTAACACCATATAATCAGTAAGTCCATGATGTGTTCATAATGAAGAAAGAAGGAGAAATAGAACTCACCGTGACTAGCTGAATGATGTAGTCTCAGTATATCAGGGAGAGGAACTGACAATTAGGGAATGCTATTAGCTATCCACAGTTGTTCAGTTAGTGCTAGGGACTGGGAGTTTAGGATGCTGTGAGAACCTGTAGTAACAAAAGCTGGATATGGCAGTTGAGGAAGAAAAATACTTAAAATTATATGTATGCACTCAGTGTCAATGACAAAGGCACATTAAGAGATAGTTACCTAATTCTTCAGATTCTTAGGAGATTCTCAGAGAAATGATATCGACTACAGGACATAAAGATTACAGAAAGAAGCAAAAGGATGACAATCTAGGCAGAAAGAACAGCAAGTATGGAAACAGGTAGGCCATTGACCACATGCATTTGCGAACAGGGTAGTCAAGGCTCTTGAGGTAGAAGAGTAGAGTGTGAGAGGTAGAGAAGTATGAAATGATACAAGGAAAGTAAGGGAGTTGTAGCACACAGGCATTTCTCTATCCCACATCCAGAATGTTTGCCTTTATTCTTTAAGAGAAATCACTGAAGGATGCATTAGTCAAGGTGTGATTAGTAAAGCAGGATCTTTCTTACAGGAACTTTATCTTGTACAATTGTGGGAGCTGGTTAAATGGTCTGTGTGAGGCTGTTGTTTCTGTGCCTGATGGTGGAGCCAACACAAGCAGGGTGAGCAGTTGGGAAGGGAAGATGGAGATGCAATAGAAGAAAGAAGGATAGACTGGAACATGTGAGGATGAGCTGTAGCACCCAAGAGTGGATTGAGAACTATATCAGTCTTTCATTGCTGGCAAGTTTGTTGATGGGGGTGTCTTCCAGGAGAAGCTGGCATCCTTTACACTGAGAAAACACACCTGTCCCAGGAAGAGGAGAAACCAAAGGAAGACAACAATGATAGGTGGAGGAGGTTACAAACTCACCTAGGACCCCACACTACCCATGTGAGCCAATGGAAAAGTGTGACTTGTATGAGCTGTGGTTTAGTCAGGATTTTACCAAGGAGAAGAATCAATAATATTTATATGCATACACAAAAAGAAATGTAATGCATTGGCTCCCATGATTATGGAGGCTAACATGGCCTAGGATCTGTAGTGGACAAGCTGGAGACTGAGGAGAGTTGATAGTGTAGTTTCAGGCTGAAGGCTGGCAGGCTAGTGACTCAGGAAAAACTGATATTTCAGTTCAAGTCTGAAAGTGGGAAAAATGTTTCAGCTTGAAGGTAGCCAGGTAAGAGGAGCTCTCTCTTACTAGAAGGATAGTCAGTCTTTTGTTCCGTTCAAACTTTCAAATGATTGGATTAGACTCACCCACATTAGAGAAGGCAATCTGTAATCTGTGTAACTAAAGGCCAGATGTTAATCTCATCCAGAGAGCACCCTTGGCAAAATATCCAGAATAATATTTGACCAAATGACTGGGGGAATAATATTTGACCAAATGACTGGGCACCCCTTGGCCCAGCCAAGTTGGCCCATAAAACGAACTGTCACAAAATGCAAGAATACTTTGGGTCCTTTAATTATTTCCAGAATGTAGAAAGGACATGGTTGTTTCTTCAGTTCTGTCTTCTAAATCATGCAAAATATGTCTTCTGGCTTTGCTTGTTCTGAGATATTAAGTATAGGGTAATCTAGGCAATATTTGTTGTTGTTGTTGTTAGGTGCCGTCGAGTTGGTATCCGACTCATAGCAACCCTCATAGGGTTTTCAATGGCTGACTGTTTCGGATTGCCTTGGGAGTGGATTGCCAGGCCCTTCTCCCACTAGGCAATATAGTGGTAATTAAATTGGTATTACAACAACAACAAGTACTACAAAATGTATTAACAAGAAATGTGTTTTTATCAGAATTAAGTGGAAGAAAACATACTACTGGTGGTATGGAGAAAGGCTTAGTGGGGGTCAAAAGTGAGTATCTACATCTTCCAATGGGAGAAGGGATGAGGATGATGCTATGTGGTGTCAGTCTTATGCAATTCGGTGTGACAGAAGCAGAGCCATTGGTGTAGTGTCTCCTTCAGAGATATCAGAGGTAGGAAGTGCACTTGGCAGTATTCAAACATAAAAATTACAAACTTCTCTCACAAATGTTTCAAGGTCATTTTGAGTTTCATAACTATTTGTACTAAATGACAACTAGGTTGGTTTCTAACTCAAAGTCTGTGTTTCTGCTCTTAAAGAAATTCTCATCTCAAAAAGAGGTGAAATGATTACATTGAAAAATAATCCTAGAATAATCTGAAGAGTTGGGTTTTGGGGAAAAAAATGAAAGAGAGAAGAATGAGGCTGTGGATATGTGTGACAAGGAGTCATTTCAGGGACTCAATCACAAGTGGGGATCAGACTATCTATAGGACCCGGTTAGATAGATATTCTGAAATGCAAATTCTGACCACGTCATCTTCCAACTTAATTGCCCTAAGTACTCTCAGAATGAAGTCCATAATCGTTAACACAGTCTATAAGGCCTTGATGGATATGGACTCTACCCTACCACCAACTCAACTTGTGCCACTTCACACCCAGCACCTGATGTAATAGCTATGCTGACTTTCTCTTATTTCTTAAAATTGCTAATCTCTCTTTCACATTAGAGCTTTTCTATGTGCTGCCATGATGGCCTAGAATGCTCTGATCCCACTCTTACCTGCATGAATCTATTCATGCTTCAATCTCAGGTCTGATATCATTCCTTGGGGAAGTTGTCCCTATATACTCTCTCCCTACCTGTGAACTAGGTTAGATTCCCAATTATACAATCATACTGCCTCTGTAATTCTCTTTCATCACACTAATCATAATTTTAATTCCATAGTTATTTTTGAGATCATTACTTCATTCCAACTCTATTTCTAAATGGTAAGCTGAAGTCAAGTGCCATATTCCTGTCACCTCACATGACATTCTAGGGTCCTTAGTTATTTTGCGAATGAAGAAACAAGAGAGCCTTTTGATTAGCTGAACCTTGGGATCTGGATCTTTATTGATTAGTCATTTAACTTAAAGAGAAAGGTGATACCAGCTTTTGGTATGAAAACATCATTATCTTGCATTGTTTTCAACTTTTTCCATATTGAAGCCGAAGCATTTGTTATTTTAGATCTGCTAAACATGGCTGGAGCATTTGCAGCATCCAAATAAACTGAGCACATCCCTAGGCATCTTAAATCTTCTTTGGATTGCCCAGGAATAGTTCATCATTTTCTTGCTCTTGTAGTCGAACATTTCCTTGCAAACATCTGCTCTGAGTCCAAATTCCTAGGGAAACAGGGCTGAAGACAACATTGTGTCTCTATTTCTGTGTTTACCTCATTTCCTCTCTGAAGACTTTTCCCCATAAGTTCCTATGATGCTAAGAACCTTCTGCAAATTTTCATCTGGGATTCGGTTGCAGAAGGAGTTCAGGAGGAAAATGTTCTATGTAGGGTGTTAAGAATTTGGCCTTCTCCCAGATACTTCTGCCTTCTTGGGGAGAAATAGGAGATGCACTTTGGCTCTTGATGGTTTCATTTGAAGAAAGAAAGTCAGGGAGTAAATCAAGCAATTAGTTGGTGAATGGAAATGCCTGCTTGAGTTTTTCAGTCTCTAATTCCTCCTTCAGCGAAATACAAATACAACACAGGCAAAGAACGAGGCAGGGTGTTTTTGACTCTCTGCATGGGGGAACCAGGGAAGGTTCGGCACAGGAGGTGCCATTTGTGAGAGATCTTGAAAGACAAGGAAGCATTGGTCACAAAGCAGAAGGGAAAAATTACTCCCTCCCAGGGAAAAGAATGGTGAATACCAGCTGGATCAGATGAGGTTTCAGGGACAGTGAAAGCAATGGTATAAGATGTACATTTTCTGCCATGATTCCTGCACTGGGAACAGTGAGGACAGTTCTCAGTCAATGGCACACTTGTGAGCCTTGCTTCCCTGTATGCAGCCTCAAAGGTAAGGTGCAATGTGAGCTCATGTGGGCCTCTCTTCCCTATTTCTATGGAATAAGGACAGAGCACTTAGCTTTGGAACGCCATCATTTCTCTCTCCCCATGTCCAAGTTTAACTCCTTCTCTGATTATTCAGAATCAGATTCTTTGAGCGTCCTTTCAGCATAGGCAGGTTTATTTCTCTTTTCTAGCTCTTTTTGTTTTGTGATTTCCTTGATTATTCTAAGAATAAAGAATTACTATGGATCCCTTTATGTTGATGCTGCATCAAGAAACATTGCTGGGTGTTATTGTTTTAAGTGGTTAGGCTACTGAATCTTTGAATTTTTGTGTTAATTATGAACAATCATGATATGTGAATAATAGCAAACAAGTATGTAGAACTTAAATATTCTAGTCATTTCATAGATCTTTATTTAATTTTCATAACAGTCCTATGACTGGGTACTATTATTATCATGTTGTTGTTGTTGCTAGGTGTCAAGTGGGTGTCCTACTTACGTTGTTGTTGTTAGTTGCCATTGAGTCGGGTCCAAGTCATAGAGACCCTCATAGGGTTTTCAATGGCTGTTTTGGGCTTGCCTCACGAATGGCTTGCCACATCCTTCTCCATTTTTGTGGTGCTGGGAATTGAACTCAGGACCTCAGAGACTGCAGAGTGGAACTCTACTAATGGAGCTAAATCCCAGCCCTATGAATCCTACTCACAGGACCCTATATACAACAGGCAAAATAGTATTGTCACTGCTTCTCTGCTATTCATAGGGTTTTCAATGGCAAATTATCTTTTGGGAGTGGGTTGCTGGGTCTCTCTCCCAAGCGCATAGCACCTGGTGTTGCCAAGTGGTCTCCCATCCAAGTACTAACCAGGCCTGACCCTGCTTAGCTTCTGAGATCTGACAGGGGATCAGATGCCACAGTGCCACGGCTGCAGGCATTATTACCATACCCTCATCAAAATCTTCATGTTGTTGGTGGAGCAACTGAAGGTTAGGGTTAAGAAACTCGTCCAGAGTTTCTCATTTCTCAGCTGACAAGGGAGTAAGCCAAGGCTTAAACCCTAGTGTGGCTTCCTTGTCTCCCATCCTCTTTACCACTAGGCTTCCCTGCCTCTCTGTTATTATTTGGTCTCCTTTCCGACATTTGACTCTTATTTACTTTCCTTATATTGTTGTATTGGCTCATGGCTTTCAAGATAATGTTGAATATTAGGATACATCTAACAGGAAAATTCTTATAAAATTTCACCATTAAATGTGGTCTTTGCTTTCCCCATAGGGATTGCAGGCGTGCTAAGGCTTTCCTTGAAAAGTCAAAACAAAGCAAGATAGTGTTTTCAGCCTGGTCACAGCAAAATCAGCCTCATGCAGGAACTGCCATAATTAAATTCACTTCTCATATATCTTGTGTCTCTTTTGTTCCTCTATGCCTCCTGACCTGCTTTCTTCTGTACTAAGTGGATAATTTTTAGTATCATATTTTCCTTCCTTTGTTATTTTTTTCGCCACATATTTTTGTTATCTTCTCAAGGTCTTACCACATATATCTTGTAGATAGCCTATTTTTAAAAGCCCTTTTTGGTTTAACATTCTCTTATTTTAAGACTAGAAGTAGCAGATCTGCTGAACACAAAATCGCAAGTGTGGGAGGCTGACGTAGGTTCACTCTGTCTGTGAGGTTCACCCTGACTTTGGTTGATTATATGGTCACCGGCTCTTATGAAGTGCAGAATTGGACTTTTAGGTCTCACCCACACATCTGAACCAGAGCAAGGACCCCAATAGCAGTGTTACAGCAAACCTGCAGTCGATATGTTAACATTTTCCTTATTTTTTTTACTCTGGCTTCTTGGAGTTTGTAATTTTCTTACACTCTCTATGAGTAAAAAAATTTGCTAAGCAAATATGTAGGCAGCTAGGGAGGGAGTTCATCTACTTATACAAACCAATAGCTTTTAGGAAACTGAGTATATAGTTAGAAATTAAATGGATGCTGTTTACTAAAAATGAGCTTGTCTATCTATTAAAATAGGTTAGAGGCTGGGAGGAAGCTGTCTTCTCCATCAGTCCTTCAAAGGCCTTCTGCAGTGCCACATCCTCTACCTCAGTTACTGTTGTATTAGGTGCCATCGAGGTGGGTCTGCTTCATAGCAAACCCTATGTAAAATAGAAGAAAGCACTCCCCAACACTGGGCCATGCCTGGCACTTTGTCAGTGCTTCTCTGATATTCATTCAGTTTTCAATGGTTGATTGTTTCAAGAGCGGGATGCCAGGTCCTTCTCCCGTTTTTGCGGTGCCGGTCCTCAGAGTGCGCAGAAGAAGCACTCTACCAACCAAGCTAAACCGCAGCCCCTACTCCAATTATTAGGATAGAGCAAAGCACAGACTCTGAAGCCTGAGAGATCTGGGTTTGAATCCTGTCCCTGCTCTTTGATAATTGGCTAAATTTGGATGTTATTCAAGCCCTCCTTACTCACATTGTGGTCCTTGGGCCATCAGTATTGTCTGGACACTTATTAGGGATTGTGTCTCATGTCCCACTCAGATCTATTGTCTTTTGAGAAGATCCTCAGGTGACTCACTTGCACATTGACAGTCGAGGAGCACTGACTTAAGCTCTGTGATCCTTGGGCTCTTAGTGGGTGGTGAGGAAGAGTAAATGCTACTCTTACGTGCAGCACCTACAACAATGGCCAACGCAGAAAGGATTCTCCAAAAGCAGTGGTTATTATAGCTAGCATTTCTGATAACGTTTCCATTGTGGTCATTGCTCTTGGTTCTTGTTCTCTCCTGCTCCCACCACTTGGAAAACTGCTGGGTCATCATCCTGTAGAATGGAACCTTCCTCAAACCATGACAAGGGACTTTGCCACCTTCTCTGTGCCAGTTTCATAGTCTTGTAAAATGGGATGCGCATTCCCACCAAGAGCCTTGCTGTGAGCATCTAAGAAGGTAATGCACAGCATGGTTTTAAGATGCCAGGTTCTGGGCTTAACACTTGACCTTCATTCTCTCACCAAATCTTCACGTTGCTTCTACATAGTGGAAAAATGCTCAGCGAGGTGATAGTATGTGTTCAAGGCCACACAACTAGTAAGTGGCACGATTTGTACTCAAATCTGGAGCAAACCTGAAAAGAAAGCCTTTGACTACTCGCTTGTGGGACTTTCTTCCAGCATGAAAATTAGGATGCCCAGCACCCAGGTATCTTATTAATCATCAGGCATTCACTGCTATGAGGAAGTACCAGTGATGACTAGGTGGTGGGCTTTAATTTTCTACCCTGCTGTGTCTAGCACAGCTAGAGGCAGCGATTTTGCTTTCCCACCTACTTGGCTAATGTGGTCACATCAGTCCAATTCCCCCCCACTGCTCCCCCTTTTTTCTCAATGGGCTCAGATGGCCAGGTTCAGAGTCAGTTGCACAGAGAGTCAGGTGTGACTGCTCTTGTTAAGGAGCCAGAGCATGAGCTAATTATAGTAATTAAAGCTTCCTATTTATACAACACCTCTCAGGCAGAAGGAACACAGAACTCTTTGCCAGGGATGGGAAAAGAAGCTGCCCAGCTCCTTACGTGGCTGTGCCGCTGCTTCCCTAGAGGCCGGGAAGAGAGGCTAGGAAGGGACCTGTGTTTTGCCACACTGCACTGGCTCAGAAAGGGGTAGGGAGGAAGGACTACTGGTCAAGATGAGCATCAACCAGCTTCCAAACACTGAGAAGCTGGGCTTCTTGAAGGGCCCAACGAATCTACCGCGTAAAGATACTTACTACCATGTTACTCAGCAGCCTTTGGATAACGAGCTGCTGGCATTACAATAACAAGCTTTTATCCAGTGTCCTATCATCGCTGTGTATTTTGTGTTCATCATCTTTAACTTTTATAAGATCTGGAGGAGGTAGTTGCTGTTAGCCCCATTTTTTTAGACAAGGGAAATGAGGCCCAGAGAAGATAAATAATCTAATCAGTGGCGTAGAGCCAATAGATGGTACAGTTGATGTTTTCTGGCCAAAATATATCTAATTGTAAAAACCAAGAGCAGACACTACACCACACTGCCTTTCTCAAGAAATTCATCAACTTCCAAGCACTTTCACCATTACTAGCTGTTTATAAACTTATGATGTGGATGGGTGTAACCTCCATTTTGCAGATTAAATACTTGCGTGTGGGGCAGACACATACACACACCCCAGACGCAGAGAGGTCTCAGGTTTTTCACCTGGTCACACTTCTAGAGAGTGGCAGACATTACTTCTAAGTCTGGATTTCTCTCCCCCATGGCTTGCTGCTTCCTTTGGTCTAGCTTTTCATTCAATTAGTATGGTCTTTTAAAAAGTCAATAATGGTTAGTGATGCCTTTAATAGATATTGAATGAATACAAATCTGGTGTTATTTATCACAAAAGTGATACTTTAATTATTTATTCCCCTCCAAGTCCTGCTGGCCGTATCCAACATTTTGATTTTTATACATGGAACTCCATTACCTGATTCTAGGGGTAGAGACCAAGGCATTTTAATCCCTAAATTCATTAGAGAAGTTATTTCTACTCTGGCATGAGTACATCACTACCTATTGGTGTAGGGCTACTTGCTGAGAACCACACAGCTAACAAATGCAAATCTGAGTCTCTGAGCCCATGCTATTTCCAGTAATCCATATCTGAATTCGGTATGAAACATGATGCAGACTTTCACTCAGTCAGTAAATAAGGTGTCACTGTGTACCAGACACTGCTAGAGTTCAGCAACCAGTGCTTGAGAAATTTGGCAAAGTTCTGACCCCGCCTCGGAATGATAGGTAATAAGTAGAATACCAAATATATACACAACCTGAGTGGAGAAGGAATGGAGGAGGGTACAGAAAATAATGGGGGTGGGGTGAGTGTCATGCATGGTTGGTGAAAGTATTTCTAAAAGAAGAAACATTTAATCGAGACCTGAAGCATGAGAAGAGTCACAATAGCCTAGATTGATTGATTGATTGATTGATTGATTTTGCTGTACTGTGGGGTTGAACCATGGGCCTCATGCTCTACCACTGAGCTGCACCCCCAGCCCCTTTTTAATCTTGAACAGGGTCTCGAGAAGTTACACAGGCTGCCTCTGACCTTGAACTCATGATCCTCCTGCCTGCACTTCCTGAGTCGCTGGGATTACAGGTCTGTGCCACTGCAAAAGCAGCCTAGATCTAGAAAAGGAAAGATGTTGAAAGATCAAGGGAATTAAATGAGGATAGGGTGGCTGAAGCAGAGCAAGAGAGGCTCGATGTGATAAGATGAAGAAGGATGGAAACATATGCAAGGTAGAGATTAGGATTCTACTTCAAGGTAAGTGTAAATTACATTTTGAAAGAGAATACTCTGGCTCCATTTCTTGGGAAAGATACAAATTTCTTTATATTTTAAATGTTGCACTAGAGGAGAAACCAGACTTTGGAATCCAGGTTTGATCCTGCCTTGGAATTGCTGGAGCTATATGTGTATCTCTGGTGAGCTACCCATTCTCTGCTGAGCTTCAGTCTCATCAGTGAGTCAGGTTAAGCTAAGCTGCAGTAACAACAGTAAAAAATACCCAGACTCTCAATGGCTTAACACATTAAAAATTCTTTTTTATTCATTCAAAGTCTACCCCAGACTTTACATAAATCTCCAGAACAGTATCTTCCAGCTGATGGCTCTGTCTTCCCCGATTGCTTCCACCTTACAGTGTTTCCATATTGGTATGTGCTTCATTGCTGGCTGGAGAGAGTTTGTCACAACAAGACAAAGTTCCATGCAAGCAATGAAACTCATCATTTGTGTTTATATCCTATGGGATTAAGCGATTTACATGGCCATTCCTAATCTAGAGGCAACGTAGGGGCTTCTTGTTGGCTGGAAGCCAAAAGAAGCCAGACTACAGAGGATAGGGATAATAACATGCCCCATAATATGCCCCTTATTCATAGGGTAATACATGTTAGAGATGCTATGTGCAGAGTGTCTTTGTCAGGACTGGCACATAATAAATGATCACTGAATGATTATAATTATTCTCTCTCTCTTTCTCTGAGATCCCTGGTGCTGCTCATGTGGGGTACCTCTTCCAGAGAGATAGATTGTGGGTATTGTGATGATCTAAGGACAATAGAAAAGTCCAGCAGGGTAAGAGAGAAATATGGAGTCCTTACATACTTTCGACCAGGGATCAGCAAACTATAGTTTTCAGTTATCTGGCTGCTGCCCATTTTTGTAACTAATGTTTTATTGAACACAGCCATGCTCATTCATTGTTATTTTCTGTAGCTGCTTTCATGACACAGCAGCAGAGCTGAGCGCATGCAACACAGGCCATTTGGCCTCCAAAGCCCAAAATATTTACTATGTGGACATTTACAGGAAAAAAGCTTGCTAACCACAGATCTTTCTAATTGCTTGGCTCCCTGTTGCCATTAAAATGCCTCTCTGGAATGTTCTCAATCCTCTCCTTAACTGTGGACAGTCTGACTTTTTACCTGCAATCCACACCATCTGCGTTTGTCCAGCAGGCAGCCACAAGGGCACACTATCATCACACCTGAAGCATTGGCAGTGTTGCCAGGGGAAGTGTAGGTCTATGTATGGGACATGCTTACATTAAAGCGTTATTCATGTGCAAGTCAACTTCGGTAGGTAGCCCTTTTTCTGGTTGCCACTTTGAGGCTTGTCCCAAGCCTTCCCTTTCTAACTCTTGTTTTTGGGTTGATCTTCCCCTTATTTAAACGAGACTAAAATCAGTGGGGGACTTCAATTTATCCTGTACTTCTCAAGATAAACAGCAAGTGGCTTACAGAACAAAATGTATGGTCCTTCCTAGGGGTGGCTGCTGATAGCCGTCCCTCCCTCTCTTTTCCTTATACATGACATCAGTTTCACACCACAATTAGGACGCTGTTTCCCATCTTTTTATCTCTAGACAGCACTATCTGATGAGGAATGGATCCTGCAAAGATCAGGGGAGTTTGTCAGCAAGCACAGAATTTTTTTTTCTTCAAATCATGTTAGGGGGGAGAAACCTGCTGTAAATCCTGTCCAAAAAATACTTTATAGAGTCCACCTGTCCACAATGGATAAATCAATTGCTCTTAAATTAAATTCTCTAAACCTGAAAGACCTGGGTCTGGTACTGGATTTATTTAGACTCTAGGAAAACAGTAATTTTCTAAGTCAACATCCTGACCCCACTTGAGTCAGCTACTGATCATGATAAAGTCTTTCCTCGCCACATGCAGCCTCCTTTGAAGGAGAGAGACACACATCCTGGGGAGAAAAGGACCTAAGTCCAAGGGACAGAAACTAATCAAGATATGTCAGCCAAGACAGTAGGCACGCTGCATCACAGACATCTACTGCCGGGTTCAGAGGCTTCTCGCCCTGCCCAGTGTGAGCACATCACAGCCGCAATGCTGCAGCCGTTCTGTGAGCCCCTCTGTTCATCAGCACTGGCGGGTCATTAATTAAACCTCCTTTCTTGATCTTCTCATCGGATTCAAGGGCATGATTATTTGTCTCAGGGATCCCCTTATGCGCTGCTGCTCATTCTCTCCCCTAAACTTCACACAGTACAGTACTGGAAACAGGTACAGCAGCAAAGTCCCACGGAGACTTAAGCCAAGAATCCAGAGGTCAACTCTGGCAGGGGCAGCCACCTATGTGCAATCATTTTAGCCCCCTAACAGTTCCTACTTCTACCCGAATCCACTCTTCCAGCGTAGAAGCACAGTGTGGTGGGTAGGTTTGATGTCTGATAATCTATTTCTAAAGCTGAAAAGGAGCTTTCAAGATCGTGTGGCTTGAGCCCTTTCTTTGCCAGGTAAGAAGCTGAAAGTCCCAGCACTGAGGTCACACACAGAGACTATGGAGGAACCACTTGTCTCCCTTTCATGCCTCTTCATCCCAGTGAGCTTAAGCGTAATTGCTCTCCCAGGACCATGAGCATTGTAGCTTAGAGACCTAGGAGAGTGAATGGCTTTCACAGTAGTGGGGAAGCAAAACATCGCAAAGAACTTTTACAACCATCTGGAGATGTGATCCTCCAAATAGGAGCTGTGTTCCCAGCAGCAAGCTCTGGGGCACAAGTAGAGCCATAGAATGAGCACCTTATACTTGAGCTCCTGGGAGCTTCAGTGAGACCCCACAGTGCCACTTATTCATACTTCATATTACAGCTCAAATTCCAACTCCTTTATGAGCTGTTCCCCTTCTTCCTCCTCTGCCCCAATTCCCCATTGTTAGCACCTTCTCAGACATTTCACCTGTTTTAATACTTGTTGTTGTTGTTAGGTGCCATCGAGTCGGTATCCGACTCATAGCGACCATCTGTACAACAGGGGAAACACTATTGTCAGTGCTTCTCTGCTGTGCATAGGGTTTTCAATGGCAGATTGATTTTTGGGAGGGGGTTGCCAGGTCCTTCTCCCAAGCCTACAGTTTCCGGTGTTCCAGGCGGTCTCCCATCCAGGTACTAACCAGGCCCGATCCTGCTTAGCTTCCGAGATCTGACGGGATCGGATGCCACAGGGCTATGGCTGCAGGCTGTTTTAATACTTAGCGTATTTTTAAAACCCTTCTTCCAGAGGCCATTCTAGTCTCTCATTCTCTGGTTCTGGGAGCTGTCAGGATTGACGAATTTCCTTTAGGAGTTGCTGTTGTGATGAAGTCTCACCTTATTCCCTTCCGGGCACCCATTTGACACACAGCAACCAAAATTGGAGGCTGTTCAGAACTGGAGCTCCAGATCAAATGGTCCTGCTGGCTCCTCCCACACTGCTTTCCTAGATCCTGGTAGGTATACCTAGAAGCATTAGCTTTCCTCAGTGCTTGGGAAGAAAAAAAGTGATTTAACTTAAGTGCAATCTAAGAAATGTATCTTCAAACAAGAATATGGTATAGAGATGATTGCTTGTTTTTATATATTTATGTATGTATGTATGTATGTATGTATGTATGTATGTATGTATGTATGTATTATTTCCAAATTTTGAGTCGGGGTCTCACTAAGTTACCCGTATTGCCTCTGTCCTTGAACTTGTGATCCTCTTACCTCCACCTATGAAGTCATTGGGATTAAAGCCACCATGCCCAGTTTCTTGAGACTTTTCATCCTAAATAAAACACAGGACATCATAGAAGAATCTGTTGTTCATTACTCCCTCCCCAGGTCCCCAGGAGCAGCTTTCATGTATCCTCAGCAGTTTAGCATTACTTTTAGAAGTGAAAACCTTGAGCTAACTTAATCATTTCATTTACAAATTAAGAAGCAAAGCCCCAGTGCTCAGTCTGGTAGTTCCATGAGATACCAGGAAAAGTTTTGGTGGCCAAAGGATTTGCGCTTGTGTCTTTTTTTATTGTCCAACTTTGGACAGTTGTGAGCCCCCACCACATGGTTTCTCCAACAGTAAAATGGCTTAAAATAAGATTGGGTGGACATCAAGGAAGATAGTGCATATGAAATATGCAACACGTAAAAGTTTCTTAATAATTGCTACTTACTTTTCCCACAGGGCAGAGGCAGGCCTATTACTAAGCTCTTTATCTTCCTTTTCCTTTCAATTTGTCAATTCACTGAATACATATTTCTGTGTTTTTACATCCCACTGCCTATGCTCACATTTAGTACTTATTGGTTATTAGAAGTAGTGGAGTTTCTGTTTTTTATTTCCCACATAAACTAACTCCCTCCTTCAATCTAAGAAATTCTGCCACTGGTCAAGACCACTCATTCACCCTTCCATTCTCAGCTCACATTCTAACTCCTTCATGAAATCATCCCCTTCACCCTCCCTGCCTCCGTTCCCTATTTTCACTACACTCTGTAAGTTACACTTAGCAAGCTGTGTTATAATGACCCGTTTATGGGTTCGTCTCCTCACTTGACTAGGAGCTTGCTCAGAGTCTGGACTATACTTCCTTTCTGAATCCCCAGCCCCTGGCATAGTAGCTGGTGTGTGTTGTTGTTGTTGTTGTTGTTAGGTGCTGTCAAGTAGAGTCCAACTCATAGCGACCCTCATAGGGTTTTCAATGGTTGACTGTTTTGGGATTGCCTTGGGAGTGGGTTGCTCTGTCCTTCTCCCATTTTGTGGTGCTGGGAATTGAACTCAAGACCTCAGAGACTGCAGGGGGGCACTCTATCAACTGAGCTAAATCCCAGCCCAGTTGGTGTGTGTAGGGGCTCAATAAATAGAGGCATGCATCCATGGGTGCACTGATGGAGTTGATCACTTTGCCCATGCCTCCTTCAAAGAAGACATTAAAATCTTAAATGTTGACAATCTCTGAGAGAAAGAGGAACCTTACCAGTAGGGCGAAACCTGGGACTAAAAAGTGAATGTGCCTGTGACTAGGACCCCTGTCATTGTGGTAGAAAACAGCTCTGTCTCCAAGTGAGTTTCTCTCTCTCCTGTACATGTACACTGACCTTCAGGGTTGTGGTTCCCCTTCTGTCTCCTCTCTGTGTAAACTCCCCCCTTCCAGTTCACCTCCCTGGCAATTAGCACCACCAACTCTGTCTCAGAATGCCAGGCCAGGACCCGGAGTAATTGCCGCTCGAGATTCCTCCTGACACAAATGTTGACATTCTGTTGGCATAACTTGCAATAATGTATGCAGATTGCATCCTTCCAGGGCCATAATTATTACTTCTCAGCAAGAAATAGTCAGGTTATTCCCTGACTTGATTTCTAGGAGCTAATTTTCCTTTTTGGAGCTGCCTTGTTTAGGGAAATGAGAAGGAAAAGGAGAGAGGAGGTATTGAAATGCATTCTAGGGGCAGAGCTGCAGGGTACAGTGGGATGGCAGTGGGCTAGGTGTCAGAGGTCCCGGGGGCCTCCACTACCAACTTTCTGTAAAGTTTATCACTTTTGGAGCTTGGTACTCGGCATATTCACCTTATAAAACCCTTGGATTATTCTTAAACACAGAAAATGATCCTAGAGGGAATTCAAGACTAGCCAACTACAATTAGCTACCACAAATAAATAAGGAACTCTGGGTCAAAGCCATAATGGAATCAATAGGAATATAGTTGCACACAAAGTGCTAGGGCAGAGATTTTTATTGGAGGAGAAAAGAAAAAGAAAAAGGACAAGAAATTGAAACAGAAAAAGGAAGAAAGAAACTATAGGTTTTCTTTGTTTACTTTGTATCTTATCACCAGAAAAGTGTATCATCATGTGTTAGAAAATATTTTAACCTTTGACCTTTTCTTGTTCCAATTAAATCACCAGTTCTGGCATCTTCAGAATAAAGAAGTCCACACTCTTGTACTCTATAATTAAAGATAGACCCATGTGCTGTATTAAAACAAAAACCAAAACAGAGCTCAATATTCTGATAAGGAAAAGTTATAACTAGGTCTGTTAACATAAAATTGATTTGAATCTATTTTGTGATCTTTTATACTAATATATCCTGGAGTTCACTTATTCTGTGTGAGCTCAGCTTTGGATTCACTGAGAGCTCCGAATCTTTTTCTATTTTCCTTTGTGTTTCATCATCTTTATGTGAGAGAAGGCATGTGATGACATCTAGCTTGATAACTGGCATATATAATAAATACTCAAATATAAATCCATTAGTTGAAATTGGGTAGAAATTTAGCAGGATTGGACAATCATTCCTTTAAAGGATGGGACTGCTTTGCATTCCTGAATTTGTATCCATAGGAAGCCTCAGATGAAGCAATCTATGAGGTTATGGTGGCCAAACTTTGAATTACTCCCATAGAAAGGGATCATTTGTCATCTATTTATGGGATGTGGGTTTAGAGAGGTGAGAGTGTTAACCACCTGGCATGATGGCTCCTCATGCTGGGTAAGATGTTCCCAGGGATGTTCAGCCTCTCAGTCCAATAAGACTCAGGGTTCTGCCCGTGACATGAGGGGTTTCTCTCAGTGGAGACCAAGGGATGGAGGTGCATCTCATTTTACAGGAAACTTCTCATTTTACAGGAAATTCACTATATTATAAAGTCCACAGGATGATTCCCTGGGGGCCTCTTCTCTTTCCACCTCCACCCTCCCTCCAGGCTCCCATGTTTCTATTGGCCACTGCTGCAGATCTGTTCTCCAAACGTAGGAGGCAGTGGGGCCATGTGCTGCTGCCAAAGATGCTCATTCATTTGCTTGATGGGCTGACTCTAGATGCAGACAGAGCCATAAGGAAATGACGGTTCATCTGGTACTTTGATTCAGTTCTAATAAAGTGAGAATCTACAGGACCCCATGGCTACCTGGGTAAAGAACCAGGGAAAGGCATTCCCCCTGCACCCCCAAACCCTGACTCTCTTGATAAAACAGAGATGGAAGCAAAGAAAACACCTCCTTCCTTAGAATTATGGACATCAGGCTTCCAAGAAATGGGAATTTTCATCATCTCATCCTCTAACCATATCAGGCTCATATTCAAAATATGGCTCTTGACCCTCAAGATAATAAAATCCACACTTTAGAGCACAAACCTCAAAACCCATCATAAATGACTGCAAACTTTCCTTACAATGCCATTGGCCTTTACTTTCTCACCCCCTGCACCACAATCCAGTCAGACACCTTTCCTGTACTCATTCATCCTTCAATTCTCAGCTCATATTGTAACTCTTTCATGAAATCATCCCCTTCATCCTCCCTGCTTCCTCCTTATTTTCACTACACTTTGTAAGTTACACTTAGCAAGCTGTGTTGTAATGACCTGTTTATGGGTTCTTTACCACATGCCTTTGCAAACCTAGTTTCCTCAATCTGGATTGCCCTCCCTTCACCTCACCATTGCCTTCCATCAAAATCCCACTTACAAAGGAGCATGTCCTCATTATTAAACATTCTTATTTCCTCTAATAGAAAGTAATTCCCTGTTATTATTTTTTCCTCTTATCCTATTCAACCTGGACTTGGAGTGGTATAATTGAGTTCTTAAAAGTCTTCCATTGTGGAATTATTATTATTATTATTGGATTGTAAACTCTAAGATTAATCACTTCTTATTTATTTCTTCCTTGATACCTAATATGGGACCTTGAATATTTGAACTGACCAGGAATGATTTAAATTGAATGCCATCTTCTACTATTCTTAGATTTATTCTATATGATAGAACTACTCCAAGGATTGATTCTAAAAGAATATATTTTCCTTAGAGTCACCACCTTGGACATTTGGTGGTGACCTTTTTAATTTCCACTCAATAGCTCAATATATATCATCAGCTGACTTACATTTTTTTTTTTTTTAGAAAATCCAAACTAAGTTACTGCACAGGGGCTTTGCATCTAATTTTTTAGCATCCTGAGTGCTCTGTACCTAGTATACTGCTGCCTAATGATTGAATTATAAGACAACACATGAGGCCTTTTAATTTATCCTCTGACCTCTAGCCTAAGCAGCAGCCTAAAATCCTTAGAGATCATCCAGTGAAGTTTACCTTCTAGAGCTTAAGCTGCACCATCCATTCTACTCTGATTCTTGCCCCAGCAAGTGGACAACATCATCAAACACACTCTTCATTCTTATGTTCAATAAATATCAATTGAACACATACCATGGGATTAATATATAGCTAGTCTCCTATTGTGTTCTCCTTTATAAATAGTTGGTATCTTTCAGTTGTCCATAGAACAAAAGTAAAACTCTCATTTACCACCTCTCTAGTCACAAATACATTGTCTTCTCTACAGTGTGCCATATACTACTGTCTAATCCCATGTTTTCTTGCCTATGAACCAATGCATCTGCCATTCTCCATGCTCCAAGTTTTTCCACAGCATACCTCACTCCCATCTCATAGTCCCTATGGCTAATTACCATATTTTTGTCTAATTTATATGGCAAATACTCTGTAAGGCCTTTCTTAATCTCACAACTGTGTTGGCAGCTGCTTCTCTGAAATTTTTATAGTTCCAGATACTTTCCTTTATTGTGACATTTAACTACATCATGTTATAATTTTTGTTGCATGCTTTTATCTCCCATTAAAGTGTAAGATTCCTAAGTGATGTAATAGTCACACAGTGGAAAAAGCAAATGCTGTATTACTCCATACCCCACCAACATATATCAATAAAGGGAAAAAGAAAAAAATAAAGTGTAAGATTCCTGAGAACAGTGATCACATTTTGTTTTTCCTGGTATTCTGAAAGTGAATACCATATCTGCAAATACAAAATGCTTAAAATATATATTTAACAGATGGATGGATGGTTTCAGTGTTATTCTACTAAAGCAAATATGATAAGTCATATCCTCTACTTTAGGGAGTTCACATCTAGTGGAAGAAATAGAAGGTAAACAGAATAATTATAAAACATTGTGATAATTGCTACAATGGAGCCTGAATGAATGGAGAGCTGGATGCACCTGGTGACTTTTCGGGGAGGGGGTGGAGAGTTGTGAGTGGGTTTTGTTCCATCTCAGGGTGAGGATTCAGCATCACGAACAGTAACATCATGTGCTTTATTTGGAAAGGTGCAGTACAGCTTGGTTCTTATAGCAGATTATGCATTAATCCACATTCAGAGTTGTTATTCCTGTAACCCAAGTCTGCTTATGACGCCATATGTCATTTTTGTAATAATCTTCCTACATTTTGGGATGGAATGGTCATCTCTGAATTCTAGCACAACCTTGCCTTCTCATGGGGGGAACTCCCAGTCCCCAATTGTCTCATTGTACTCTGAGTTCACACTTCCCACAGTGTCCAGATGAACAGATTCCCTCTTCTTCACACTGGCTTCCAGTACTGTTGTGACATTTGAGCATTGTGCGATGGCTATGTGGTTGTCTCTTCACTGTTGACATCCATTCTCCTAGCTTTTGAATGGCCCTGGAAAGGACCTGGGGAAAAGACAAACCTCTGAGAATATAGCCAGGGTCTCTCAATCATGGTTTTATGTCATGGCCCTAAAGCCACACATGTCTTTGATGCCTGATGGACTGAACAGCTCCTGATCATGAAATGGTATGCTAAAGACACCCTGGAACTGAGTGACAGTGAAAAAGATGATTCTTTCTGATATTCATCAAAAAAGCCAACTTTTTCAGTGTTACACTGTCACATATTTAGGATCTCCAGGCCATTTTCTATTCCAGGGAATATACAAGAAGTTCAAAACCCAAAGCTGTCCAGTTACTGTCATATAGTCTAGAGAAGGAAATACGTATTTAAGAAAACTTGTCATTAGAATATAATGTATTCATGACAATTATGGGTTGTGCACAGGATCTCATGAAGCACATGTCATTTTTATGGGTAGGAGTACATATTTGCAGAGAAATCTTTCTGGGAAATGAAGGCAGAGCTGAATCTTATGGGATAAGGAGTTATTCAGGTGAAGAGGAGGTAAAACTTGCTCTATGAAGCAGAAATCACAAAAGTGAAGAGACAGGAAAGAAGAAGTGAGGGGTGTGTGTGTGCACGCATGGATGTGTAATACAAAGAGATTTGTGATATTGGATAGTACAATGCAAATCAAGAAATGATAATAAATGAGATTAAAGAGGATGCTAGAAATCTGCTAATGGAATCTTTAAAATTAAGTGAAGGGTGTGGATCAGTTGGTAGAGCACTTGCCTAGCATACACAAGACCCTGGGTTTGATTCCTTGTAATGCAAAAATAACTTAAGTAAATAAATAGATAAATAAAATAAAAATAAAATTTGTTTGTAGTCTATACTAAGAGTAATGTGGATGCACTGAAGGATTGTAAGCACAAGGACATGCAGCTAGACTTCTTATACAAGGGTAACTATAAGAAGAATTTTGTGCTAAATCTGTGTTCCTTTGTTTCTTCTGTGCCTCTTAAAAGCCAGAGCTCCCTACAATCAGTATAATCTCTACAGAGTTCCTAAATCCCTGAGATGGTTCTCCCCCTTCCTGGATAGAGGGAGAACAGCTGGTCATCATCCCACTTGAAAACTGTTCTTGAGATGTTTCCCAAAGTGTCCTACATGTCTCATTCAAATTGGATTTATTCTGGTTCCCACAAGCAGCGTCCTAGTTAGCTGTTCCGTCAGAGGCTCCTTGATAGATGCATTGCAGTCTCAGGAGCTGGAAGGCAGTAGATGGTGATATGCATACTTTCACTTTCCCTTAGGAACTGAATACAATCACTCTTCCAGCTAATTGGGCTAAAGCTATTCTCACTATTATCCCTTTAAATTCCTATATGTTGTTGTTAGGTGCCGTAGAGTCTGTATCCGACTCATAGCGACCCTCATAGAGTTTTCAATGGCTGAGTGCTTCAGGATTGCCTTGGGAGTGGATTGCCAGGTCCTTCTCCCATTTTTGCAGTGCTGGGGATTGAACTCGGGGCCTCAGAGACTGCAGCGCAGCGCTCTACCCACTGAGCTAAATCCCAGCCCCAAATTCCTATATAATTATTTGAATTCATTTATATCACAGGAAAATTTCACATTATAAAAACGAGCTTCTCAAGGATGGCAGGATGTGGATATTATTTCTGGTTTACAGAAGAAGAGAAACATCTGAAGTCATTGGGGACAGTAGAAAGAAGACTGGATTGTGAATTATGGTTTGCTGTTGTTAGGTGCCCTTGAGTTGTGTCCGACTCATAGTGATCCTCATAGGGTTTTCAATGGCTGTTTTGAGATTGCCTCCATAGTGGATTGGCACATCCTTCTCCCATTTTTGCAGTGCTGGGAATCAAACCTGGGACCTCAGAGACTGCAGAGCAGAGCTCTAACAAATGAGCTAAATCCCAGCCCCAAGAATTATGGTACCTAGCTCTTTATCTTGACTCAGTTATCTAACTGGAATATTGGTAAACTGAAATTTTATATTCATGCTAATACTGCAAAATAAAGTTTTCCCTGCATTCATTTGACATTAATTTATTGAATATCCATTGCTTGAGAGTAATAGCTCTAAACGGAAGTGAAGCAAATAGAAATATCCCCAGGGAGTACACACTTTAGCAAGGGAGCTAGACAAGAAATAGATAAATAAACATATAACATAGTACCATACAAATAAGTACAATGGGAATCACACAGCATGGTGATGGGACATTAAACTATATGGTGCTATTTTAGATAGAGTGCTCAGAGATTGCCTCTCCAAAGATGTAACTTTTAGACAGACAGAATTATGTCAAAAGACAAGCTATGTATACACCTAGTGAAAAGCATTTCAGAGTGGACAAACTGCAAATTCAAAGGTCCTCAGGTGGGAATGTGATTAACATCTTCTAAGAACAGATTGAAAGTCAGCATGGAAGAGATCACATCATGTAGGGTCCTAAAGAATAGGGCATGGACTTTCAGTAATGCTCTAAGGTGATGGAATGCCATTGGAAGGATTTGAGAAGAGAGTGACATAATCAGATTCAGATTTTTAAAGCATCATTCTGGCAGCTGTTGGATGATATGGTGTTTGTTGTGAAGAAAGCAGGTATGGCACCCCCAAACACCCTTTGGAGGTTGCTGTACTTATCTGTGAAAGTGATGCAGGTTGTAGTCCCTCCCAATCCTAAATTCCCCTATCTTTTTGTGAGCTCTGTCTGACTAAGCTAGGATTGGAATCTGGCAATTTAAATTGTGGTCTAATGTGCTCTCCCTCCCAATGTATTAGATACAGTTCAAATAAGCCAATTTTCCTCTTCAATTTACCTTAAGCCATCCAAGAGCTGCTGTTACCAATTTGTAACCCATTATTTTAGAGAATATCCATGTGCATATTCTAGAGTCTTTGTGTGTTTTCCAAAAGTGGGAAGATGAACAAAGAAGGAAATCACAATCCCCACACCTTTTCTTAAGCTTGATCTAGCCCTATCTATCTTTCAAATCTCAGAATAAAAATAAATTCCACATATTCAGGAATGTCTTTTCAAATTATCAGAGCCTACACCATCTCTTTATGTATCAAGGACCAGTCCTGTATCAGGTTCTAGGTTGAGTAGTGAAGATTGAGATTGAGTAGTGAAGGGAATTTATGTTGTTCCTGCCATCAAGAAATTTTCTTCCCTATAGTAATACTGACAATTAATATGCAAGTTACCAATCAAGATGATATCAGACAGTGACATGTCAGGAATGAGGGGTAAGTCATGAAAGAAAGTATTTGTAAGGAGGCTTTTGGTAGGTCCTTAGGAAGGTCTTTTTATGCCCAGATCCTTTATTAGTTAATTATTAGTTAATAATGATTACAAGATTGCATTGAATGAGAGAAGCCATACTAAAGTTCCTAACCAAATTTCCTATACATAGTATGCCACTGATAAATATTATTATAATCGAATGAAAGAGAAAGGAAGAGAGAGTGGAAAAGAAAAGAAGGAAAAGGAGAGGAAGAAAACAAGTCTTTGTATTGATGCCAAAGGCATGTGGGAAAGGACATATCCTCAAGCAAATGTATCCTATTTCTGCCTCTACAAAATGTGTTTCTGCAGCAAAGTGACAATGGGATGCAGAACCAGCACCTGCGCTTGGGTTGTGGTGCAGGTTTTCAATGTGTCCCTACAGAAAGAATCCTCCTTCATACCATGGCAGGGTGAGATTGCCCCTTGGTGATGGGGTGTCCAAGGGTGATGCTGATAGGCATGGGAAAAGTTCAAACACGGCCTCCTTTGTATCCAAAATTACCTGAGGTTCCACGTTCCACAAGCAAGGCAGTGGAGGTGGAGACTAATTTCTTTCAACAACAATTTCAGCTTCCAATTAATATGCTGTGAAGAGTGAACAGACACGGGCCTCTGGGGAAAATGTCACTACTCAGTGGCATTTGTTAAAATTAGCTGATGGACAGCCTTCTTTTTCCCAAGAGAGACCCTGAGAAGCTCACATCCACATGCATCCCTCTGACTTCCCCCTCCCCAGTCATGTTCCTTGGCTGAAAATAAAATGTGACTTTCCTCCTAAGTAATTGATGTTCTGTCTCATTCCCTGAAGCAGCAGAGGCTTAGCAAAGAAGACGGTGTCTCATCTTCCTGGTTATTGGCTCTAATGAAACAGCCCCTGGTTGACAACTTGGGAAAAAAAAAAAAACAATGAAGGCTCCTGATGATTTGTGCCCTACTATGGCTTTTGCTTGCCCAGCTCTGACCCAAAGTACTGAGGACTTTGAGTCAAAGAAAAGAAATGGAGAAGGTAGAGGCATGTGGGGAGAAGCCAGGCAGTACCCACATTCCTTTATTCACTGCCTTACCTACCCATCACTCACCTATCTACTCACCTATCCATTTTTTTGTTAGTTTTACTAGCTCAGCTATTAATTCATATGCTCACATCATCTGTCAAGTTTCTTTAGGTACAAGCTTCTCAACTCTGAATATTTTATGGAAGAAGAAAAGCAGGGATATTGGAATGATATCAAAGCAGCTTATAGTCTCCAAAAACTAAAACTATTGTTATGAGTCAAATTCTATTCTCCCAATGTCCATATGGTGAAGTATAAGCTCCCCATACCTCAGAATTCAACCTTGTTTGGAGGTAGAATCATTACAGTACAACCTCAGGGTAAGTAAGAGGCAGAGATTGCAGACTAAGCCAAGTCACTCAGACTTTTTGAGGAAATCTCAGAATATGTGAGTTGAGGTCCGACTGGAGTTGAGTGAGCTTCTTATCTAATGTGACTGTTGTCCTTATAATAAGCAGAAATATAGACATGGAGATGGACACACACAGAAAGATGACATGAGTAGGCAAAAGGCAAAGAAAGCCACCTACAAGCCCAGGGTAGAGGACCAACGCAGGCCTTTGCTCACAGCCTGAGGAAGGAACCGACCCTCCCACCCCAACACTTTGAGATTTCTTACTTCCCAAACTGCAAGTAATACATTCCTGGCATTAAATCTACTCTATTTGTAGTACTTTGTTATGGCATCCCTAGAAAACCAACACAATGATAGATATAAGGACTGTGAAAAACAAAAGTATGAAAACACCAGGGCAATTCTAGGGACCTCTGTAATGAGCCTCTGTGGTCTTCCTTGTAATCCTGCCTTGAGAAGACTGAACACTAGTGTTCTTCCATCCCTGGGTGTTTTCATTCTGATTCCCACAGGAATGGTCTTAATGGCCCAACTTTGGTTGGGTCTCTCTGCCTTTGCATCAGTTAGCTTCAGCCAGCAGAGAATGAGGTGGCATACAGGTATCCATTGAGGGAATCATTGAGAATTTGACAGTAATCCAAGTGAGACCTACTACACTCACTCTGAGCTCCTGCTCTGAGCCCTGGCCTGGACTAAATTCTAGAGAAATTGCCTCCAAGAAAGCGTTCCTTTTTCTGATGGGGGAGACAAAACTTGCACATATGGAACCAGACAGAAAGAGAAACATGTGCTGTAAAGTATAGATCTCACAGATGACTTCTGAAGGAGTTCAGGTCAAAGTTTTGTGAAAAGATGGGGCCAAGTGTAGACTCTGATATGTGAGTAAAATGTAGACTTGAATATATTAGGTTAAAGATGTTCATAGGGAAATAAGAGCATAATCTAGGCATCAAATCAGTGGTTTTGCATGATGGTGGGTGGGGGAGTCTAATTGGCAGGAGAAGAAAGGATGAGGCTAATGGATAGGGCTTTGTGCATTTGACTCACACCTTCCTGCCTCTGTGCCACTGGTTTTACTGAAACTCCATCTGCAAAGTCCTATCCCATCTTCTCTCCTTCCAAAGCTCCAGGGACCACTCTTCTCCACAAAGCATTCTCTAATTTTTGTCTTCCTTCTTTGGATTCACCATAGTGCTTTAATTGCTCAGCTCTTCCTATGGTCCAGAAAACTATCAAGGATTTATTCATTAAAAAACTAGCAAATGCCTACTGTGGGCCATACGTTGTGATGGACTCCAGAGCTCCAGAGTCAAATAACCAGCTCTTCCTGGTGTATAGGAACTTTTGTGCAACTCTATCCATGCACCAACTATAAGATCTTTGAAGAGAGAACCGACACCTACTCCCTATGCCTAATGGTGCTTATCATGTGCTTCAAGCACAGTATCAAATCTTTATATATTGACTAAATCAATAACTGACAGCAATGCCTTTCTGTTTCAATTGAAGGTTTTATTTCACACTAAACATATAAATCCACAGATATATACACTATGACCTTGAATGTAGCAACTTGCCACTTATATGGGCTGAGCTTATAAAAAGGAAAGGATTGGTTGATTGATTCTTTATCTTAATTACAAATCTTTTTATGCTTTCCTATGCCTATAATATTATATTATGTACCTGAAATTCCTGCATACAAGTACCTCTCAATGGTGATTGAACATTCAACACTGAGCTCTGAGGAGCGACAAATGGCCTCATTATTCCTTATGGCATCTTGGAGAGGCAGCTTAGAGACAGACTTCACTTTCTGTGCTTCCTAAGTGAGGAGACAGATACCCAGGTGGGTCTGGTGATAGGATGAGGCCACAGAGCTACTTCTACACTAGGACCCCAAGCCATTTCACAGGAAATTACACAAAGGTCCTGTAAGACCATCAGGCTCAGCTTCCTGTTTACAGAGGAAAGGGAGAGCTCAGGATGAGAAAATAACTCAAGATCCAGAGTGAGTTAGTGGAAATCTTAGAATTGAAGCTACTTTTCTTCTTTTGGTCATCCATGACAACAGTAGCCTGCAGCCATAGCACTGTGGCATCCCATCCCATCAGATCTCAGAAGCTAAGCAGGGCTGGGCCTGGTTAGTACTTGGATGGGAGATGGCCTGGGAACACCAGATACTGTAGGCATGGGAGAAGGACCCAACAACTCGCTCCCCCCAAAAAATCAGCCATTGAAAACCTACGAATAGCAGAGAAGCACTGATAAAGTGTTTCGCCTGTTGTACCTAGGGTCACTATGAGTAGGATACCGACTTGATGGCGCCTAACAACATGATAACTGTTCACTCTAGACCCTTTCCACTCAACAGCCCAGAGATAATAACCTCACATCTTCCAAATAAAAGCAATTTGTCCAGGGCCAGATTCGGTGGCACACACCAGAAATCCAAGTCCCAGTACTCGGGATGCTGAGGCAGGAGGATTGTGAGTTCCAGGATAGCCTGGGTTACATAATGAGACCCTGTCTCAAAAACACACAGTCAAAACAAAAGCAAACAAAACTCCTCAAAACCAGAGAACAACTTGTCCAAAAGTGCATTGGTTTTATTAGATGCCTACTTTTCTACTTTCTGCACATTTTTATCTTTCAATAACCTCTCACCTTACCTCCAAATCTCTTGTTGTTATCGTTAGGTGCTGTTGAGTAGGGTCTGACTTGTAACAACCCTATGTATGACAAATGAAACACTTCTCCACCCTGTGCCATGCCCAGAACTATGCCAGTGCTTTTCTCCTATTCACAGGATTTTCGATGGCTGATTGTCTTTTTGGGAGTGGGCTGCCAGATCCTTCTCCCAAGCCTACAGCACATTGTTGTCCCAACTGGGCCCCATCCAAATACTAACCAGGCCCGACCTTGCTTAAGTTCTGACATCTGACAGGATCCGATGCCAGTGTGGTACCACTGTAGGCTCCAGATCCCTACGGGTCTCTAATAGCCCTCAGTTTCCAATACCAGGTAAATATGTGGAATCAACCAGTTGATATTGAAGCATTAATAACTACAAATTCATGGAACTTTAAACCTTTCAAATTCTTTCATTTAGCCTTCCAGTCAGTGAAGGGAAAGTTTCACTGTGTCTTTAACAGGTGATCACCAGGATTCTGCTTGCATACCTCTAAGAAAGGGAACTCATTACTCTTAGGTTGTAGGTCATTTTAAGGTTGAAACTTGCCAAGAGATTTCTATCTACTGGAACCCCAGAATAAGATTATTTCCAATGTACATAAAGCTTTTGAGATATTTATAAACAATTCTCAAGCTCTCTAGGCTTTGGTTTTCCAGGCTAAGCATCCTTAGATATTTCAAAAGACCTTCCAGTGGAATGGACTCTATCCTGTTGATCCAGTTTGCTTGTCAAAACTCACTCTAGCCTTTCAATGATCCTTTCAAAAATGTGATCTTCAGAACTGAATCTGAGGTGTGTCCATGGTTTTACCTTTGTTCCAGGCTTTATGCCTGTATTATTATGACCTAAGTTTCACTTACCTGCAGGTGTACCATTGTGGTGACAAATCTTGTCAGATCTCAGAAGCTAAGCAGGATCGGGCCTCATTAGTCCTTGGATGGGAGACCTCCTGGGAACACCAGGTGCTGTGGGCTTAGGAGACCAACCCAGCAACCCACTCCCAAAAAACAGTCTGCCATTGAAAACCCTATGAATAGCAGAGAAACACTGACAATCGTGTTTTGTCTGTTGTACATAGTGTCGCTATGAATCAGACACTGACTCGATGGCACCTAACAACAACAACAACAAGAAGGTTCACTTAGTTTGTTTGTGAACTTATGGTGAATTAATTACTGCTAAACCTCACTGCTAAGACACATCTTTCCATTTAATTGTAAAGAACAAACTTCTCCCAAGGATATCTGCTTACCAATAAACATCTACATAGTTCAGATAATGTTACATTCTAAGGAATGACTTTCTAAAGGCAGGCATTTAGACCCAGAGCCCCTGAGGAGAGGTCAGCATTTTGAGTCAGGAGTTATCCTTCATAATTCCTCCTTTTCCTCTTCTCTCTTCCACCACCCGTTCTACACGCACCTCCCTTGTGCAGCAGAGGGAATGTTGAGGGAGTCAGAGGCATCACAGTCTTTTATTCAAGTCCTATTCTCAAGCATAGCAATACTGATTCCAGAAATATATAATTAGCCATAAATCCATGTAACAGTCTCCCCAGTGGCCTTGAGCCCTGCATTGCTTGCAGTCATGGATTTTTACGGATATTTCATTAATACTGGAAGATGGCACTTCGATGCTAATGATTGCCTAACATTTAATAAACACAGCCCAAGAGTTTTACAACCTGTTAACTTGCAAGTGGCAGTAATTAACCAAAAATGATAAATAATTAAGGCCTAATTACATGGTATCAGTCATTTCATTTTCTAGGCTGTGCAGTACGTGGATTTGAACTGCCGTACAGGGCTTTTTCTTTATCCCTTTGCCATCATCCGAGCAGGGATTTGGGGTGTGTGTTGGGGCCACACATGCCTTTATGGAGGGAGATGAGGGCAAAATTGACTCATTAGATCAGTAATTAGACTGTTTCTCTCTCCAAAGTACATTCCCATGGAATTCGTTGTGCAGTCTGAGTTTGGAAGAAGAACAAATGGCCATCCATGAGATCTCTGGCTCTTGTGAGACCAAGTAAAGCAGAGGCAGTTTGGCAAATAGATTATATGAAGCATTGATGAGAAAGCACAGACAGAAGAGGCAGCCTGGCTGGGTGCTCCAGTAACCAACTATGGGGCTACAGGCAAGATAGTTCCTCTCTCAGGGCCTCTGGGTTTGTGAGTGGTTAAAAGAAACGAAAACATTGAGGTTTCAGCAACTGAAATATCTATAAGATAAATATTTCCTCATGTGGCTGGTTACAGGTACCCCAAGAATATCTTCAGAATCTCTCCTTGTCTCTCGATGAGACTTATTTTGTGTTGACTTCCTTCACAGATTGAATGTCCTTTTGTAATCACAGATGGTTTCCATCACTGCTGGGGTTATATCATTCCAGATTCATGCCCAAGGAGAAGGTGCTGAGTTGGGCTGGTTTTCTCAAAATGAATAACAATGGAAATGAAGATAATGATGATGATGAATTTGATAGAAAGGATAAAATTGAAAACAAACATTTTTTGAGCACTAACTACAGCCCAGGCAATTAGATGAAACATGTTATGTATGTTATCTAAGTTAAACCTCTCAATAGACTAGGTGATAGGGGCTGTTGTGATTCCCATTTCACAGATGGAGAAAATTGTCTAGAGAAATTCACTCATACCACAAAGGGGTGGACTGGAGTTTGAACATCACTGAGCTACCTAAATGGATATTCATAGAAATTTGCAGAGTGTTTTGATGTTTGATACTTAACCAGGCCCTTGACAAGAGCCCTGCAGTGTAGATCTTGGCAAGAAGTTATACACAGGCAAGTGGTACAGGTGCTTCTATTAATGAGAAGTGAGATCAGATCACAGACCAGCAATCTTCAGACTCTACACCTCACATCCCGAAGTTGAGTTGTCCCCAGAGAAAGAGGCCTGGGTAGACATGACCCTTGAACCTCTCACCCAGCAATTGAGCCATGGCAGCTCAGCTTTCGTAAAATTTACATATTGGGTATTTTGTGTGTGTGTGATGCGGGTAGGAAAGCAAGTTGAGGCTGTTAAAAGAAGAAAGAGGTATGGACACTCTGATCTTTTCAAGCACTCAAATTCTGAGCCCACTGACATTTCTTGGTTCTGTCCATTAGGGCAAACTCCATAGCTCCTTGTCCCACTCTGAGAAGCAACAAGGGAAGAACATTTGATATCTGTAATTTTATTACTAAATAAGTGTTAGGCAAGCAAAAAGGCGGATTCTGAAATTTTCATAGTGTAATAGTGCAGGTCGTCAATGTGTCTGTCAGCTTGTCACGTTGTGGGGGCTTGCCTGTTGCTGTGATGCTTTAAGTGTTGGGTTCTGGGCCATGTTCTGCGTTCACCTGAGAGGGATTCTAACAAGCTTCACTCATACTCTAGCTCAAGCTCAAGACTGGGTGGAAGAAATTGTTGTTGTAGTTGTTGGTAGGTGCTGTCAAGTCTGGTCTGACTCATAGTGACCCTGGGTACAACAGAACGAAACATTCCCCAACACTGTATGCCACCAGTATTTCAGTTATCAGTAGGACCACAATGGTGGACAGGTTTCAGCTTAGCTTCCAGACTAAGACAGACTAGTAAGAAGGACCCAGAAGCCAACTCCTATAACAATTAGCCATTGAAAACCCTATGAATAGCAGAGAAGCACTGTCAAATAATAGTGCCAGAAAACAAGCCCCCTAGACTGGAAAGCATTCAAGAAACAACTGGGGAAGAGTTGCCTCCTCAAAGTAGAGTTTACCTTAATGACAGGAGTAGAGTTAATCCTCTGCGACCTCCTTTTGCTGATGTGGCATGACTCAAAATTAGAAGCAGCATAGTGGCTGCAACAATGGACTCAAACATAAAAACATTGTGTGCCTGGCACAGTGCTGGGCAGTGTTTCATTTGTTTTACATAGGGTGGCTATGAGTCAGATCCAACTTGATAACACCTCACTACAATAATACCACAAGTAGGGGAAGACAGGATTTGCTGAATTCCTAAGGTGGGGATGGAAGTCTTGTACCTCCAGGTATCCGCTTAAGTTAATAACCCCCAGGGTATTATCAAATGTAATCACGGACAAGAGGATCAAGTCCTACTTCTGCGGCAAACTTCCTGCCAGATACAAAGACATCATGTTGTCTGTTTGGATTTCAGCTGCACCATATTTAGTCCTCATAATAACTTCAGTTAATGTATCTCTTCTCTCCTTAGACTACAAGTCTCAGGATGGGAAGGGATCCCTGGCTGTCCTGGAACTCTGTGCAGTGCCCACACTTGGCTGCTCAAAATAGATGTATGTTGAATATCTAAGTAAAGGGAACAGGTTGTGTCATGATGTGCAGAGTCCTGTTCAGATTGTAACCACCCTCAAAAGGACGTTTGGAGTCTGGAGAAGCCTTGAGATGGGAAAGGGAAACTTAGAGCTCTGCTTTATCCTCACAGGTGAAGGAAGAGGAAGGAATCTAGGTGCAGCCTCCAAAGGTGATGGTGTTAGTCCTATGGAGGGAGTAAGAGAGGATCTGGGATCTGATCTAGAGAGGAGGCAGTTCTGGGTTCACCTGAGACTGATTCTAACAAGATTCACTCATACTCTAGTTCAAGCACAATACTGGGTGGAAGAAATTGTTGTTGCAGTTGTTGGTAGGTGCTGTCGAGTCTGGTCTGACTCATAGTGACTCTGTGTACAACAGAAGGAAACACTCCCTGACACTGTTCTTTGCCCAGTACTATTGTCAATGTTTCTCTGTTATTCATAGGGTTTTCAATGACATTTTGTTTTGGGAGTGGGTTGCCAGATCCTTCTTCCTAGCCTACAGTACCTGATATTCCCAGACGGTCTCTCATCCAAGGACTAACAAGGCCAACCCTGCTTAGTTTCCAAGATCAGGTAGGATCGGATGCCAGGGTGCTACGGCTACAGACAGAAGATATTTAAAAAGATGAAAACAAGCCTCTAGAGAAAGAGGCAAGACATCCATCTGGTTGCCTGCTTCCCTGAGGTCTTGAGGCCCCAGAGATGAAAGGCTCAGTTGCCTATTATGCATGAAGGTTTGGAAGGAATTGTACTGCTTGAAGTAAACAGCATCTGTTGCAGAGTTCATGTCAGGACTGTGGCTCATCCTTGGGAAGGATGTTAGGAAATGCTTGGCTTACCAAGAAGCTAGGAAAATCCACCACAAAGATCTCTCTGTGTTTTCCTCCCCCAATACACACCATTCCATGTCTTTAAGAGAGGGGCCTTTGACTGTGGTATGGTTTGTGCAGAGAATCCCAAACGGCCTCAGGAATCTAGCTCTGCCTCTATCATGAAGGTCCCACGTGACCTTGGGTGGACTGTTAGCCCTTCTGGTACAATATTTGTCAAGTGAGAATACTCAAGCTTGGTGCTCCTCTACCTTGCCAGAGCTAATTATTAATTCAGCCTGACAGAGAAAAAGAAAACTCCCCCACCCACACCTCTGTTCCTAGTTCTGCTACTGTCAGCCTGAGCTTCTCCCTAGGGGAATGGGGCTGACAGATGGTGGAAAGGAACAGGGAGCAAAGGGGGCTTAAGTCTATTTTTGGTTCTTGCTTTTAAGCTGTTTAAGGAATTTCAGTAAGAGGCACTCCCTGCCTTGCTTTGTGTCTGCTCTATTCTCCATACAACTGCAAGGGCATACATTCCCAAGGGCTGGAAACACTTGTACACACACACACACACACACACACACACACACACACACACACACTCACACACAGAATTTCCCATCATGAGTATATGTTGATTTTAATTAGCATTTATCAGCTCAAATGAAAAGTCTGTACCTTAACAGTCAAGACCCTTTTAATTTTCCCCTCGTGGATTCCTTTCTTATGTCCCTGAGGCTCTGTCTTCACTGGTTGAGAAGAGCTAAACAGGTAATTACCATGTCAGTAAAATCAACCTTTAGGACATGACCTGGAAGCCTTCCTTGACTTACCGTTATGCTCCCACCACTCTTTTCCTGATCCCGCCTTACTGATGATCCCACTACATGGTCATTACTGAGTTATAATCTCCACTAGCCTGTGGTGAACTTTATAACCACAGGACCACATACATCCTTATTTATTACATAGTCTTACCATTTCCACACCCTTGGCCACATGTTGGGTTCAGGATGAATGGAAGTTTTTTCAGATGAATGGAAGGTGTTCTTAGAGCCTCCTGAGAGCTGTACTATCTACTTCCTTTCTTTTTGGATCCTTTCTCTCCTAAGTGTATACACCTGTAAACATATGTGTAGCTTCTCAAAGAAACGTTCATCTCATTCCACCTATATTTTTTATTTTGCTTATACCAACTCCCTCAGAGGTTACATCTTCCAAGTAAATAAACTAATGCTATCCTTCAAATAAATAGTGAAAATGATAATAAACATACTACCTCCAGTCATTTCCATGGCAGTTCATATTTTACAAAGTAGCTCATCTGTTTTCTTATTTAAGAAACCAACCTGGCTTCAAAGGAGACCCAGCTTCCCCTGAGAGAGACTGCTACTTATGGCACCTATCCCCACTCAAGTTCTAACTCAATCATCTTATTGTCTAGAGCTTCCTTTCCTTAGCACACCCCTCACTCAGTATACCTTGATGTTTCTCTATTAAATATTTATGCCAAGATTCATTATTTGCCTATTAAATATTTATCAGCTTGTAAGCCTATATCAGACAATATGTATTTCTTTCCCTAGGAATAGTCTTGTAATTAAATCTGAAATCCAAGGGTTTCTAGGCAACCTATATTTTTCTCTCTGTCCCATCCTCAGAAGTCTGGCCTGTTATTCACAAAGCCACTTTGTTACTTGCCCTTGCTGTTCTTCCTGCCAGGTGATTTCTGTTACCTATAGATACTTCACCAAAGGCAGACTGTTCTATTCTCCAAAGTAAAGCTCAGGAATAGACAGTCTGAGGTACAATCCCTGGTGCTTCCTGGGCAAGATTGAGGGTATAACAATAATGTTTTAATTGAATGAGTTATTCTTTGATGGAATAGATACCTGACCTTTGGATGTGTTGAGAGAAGATCTAGTCAAATTGGTCACAGAAATTGATGGGACTTTGGTAAAAGATAGTAGTAAGTATTAATCAATAGAAATTTAAGGTCCCTCAGGGCCACAGCATTCTGAAGCTCTAAGAATGAAGACCTCAAAAAGTGAAATAGTGTAAGTTACTTTTCCTTCCAGCAAATGCAGTTCTCCAGGGAGGATGTTTGTCTCTAGAGCCCACTTCTCTCCTCTTCTCCCATCTAGGATGCTCTGAGTATTCAAGTTTATTTTATGCCCCAGGACTCTCTCTTTTCCAGTCCCAATCAGCTCTGCTTTTTTTAGGATTCATTATTCAGGGATTTACCTACCTGGTCCAATTCCTGACAAAGCAAGAGTGCCTGGAGAAAGGTGCTGGCTGGACTGAGAATCTCTCCTGATTTTGAAAGAGTTATATACAAATGCTAATGAAAATGAACCCTTATGCACTGTTGGTGGGAATATAGATTAGTTCAACCACGTGGAAATAAGCATGAAGGTTCCTTAATAAACTAATAATAAAACTACGATATGATCCTACTATGCTGCTCCTGTGTATGCACCTGAAGGAATCAAAGTCAGCACACCACAGAGATACCTGAATACTCATGTTCATTGCAGCAATATTCACAATAGCCTAGTTATAGGCTCAGCTTAGGTGCCTACAAATGGATAAAGAAAATGTCGTATATATACACAATAGAGTATTATTCAACCCTATAGAAGAACGAAAAATATTTTCATTTGCAAGAAAATAGGTGGAACTGGAGATCATACTGTTAAATGAAACAAGCCAATGCTCAGATTAGTAAATATTGAATGTTCTCTCTCACGTGTGGAATCTGGATAAAAAATGTTGTTGCTAGGTTCCTTTGAGTTGGGTCCAACTCATAGCAACCCTCATAGGATTTTCAGTGGCTAATTGTTTTAGGATAGTTTTTGAGAGTGGATGGCCACATTCATCTCCCGTTTTTGGTATTCTCCAATTTCTGAGGACCAAAGTGCTCTACCAACTGAACTAAAATCCAGCCCTACATAAAAAATAAAACCCTTGAAAAGAGAAGGACTATTTGGAGATGAAAAGGGCCAAGAAATAAGAGAGTTTGATGGGATGTGAGGTATATTGTATACATGCATAAAATGTAATAATGAAATCATTATATTGTACAATTAATAGATGTTAATAAAAAAGATGTTAGTGAAGTAACTCAATCCTTTAAGGTATTATGTTGGATTTTTAAAAGAGATGTTCAAAAATAAATGAAATCTTTTAGGTAGAGGGAACTTTAACCTACTTTATTCATGTATGGTCATTTGTCCTATTGCGCCTGTGGGAAGGGTCTATTTGTTCAGTATTTATATTGATCACTTACAATGTAGCAAATAAATGAGGTACAAAAATCAAATGTGATTCACATTTTTGTACCTCATTTATTTGAAGCTTACAGTACAGAGAGAAAGGAAATACTCAAAATATCATAGAAACATGCTGTTCTAGTTAGGTGCTGTCTAGTCAAGTCTGACTAATAAAGACTCTATGTGCAACAGAACCAAACTCTACCAATAATTTCCATATTCATTTGGATCCCCTTTCTGGGGAATGGGCACAAATATGGATCTCTTTTAGTCATTTGGCCAGGTAGCTGTTTTCCACATCTCTTGGCATAAACAAGTGAGCACCTCCTATGCTGCTTCTATTAAAACATCTCAATTGGTATTCCTTCAGTACTTGGAGCCTTGTGTTTCACCAATTCCTTCAAGGCAGCTTCCACTTCATCCTTCATTACCATTGGTTCCTGAACATATGCAACCTCTTATAATGGTTTTCATCAATCAATTCCTTTTGGTATAATGACTTTGAGTATTTTTTTCTATTTCTTTTGATATTTCTGTCTTGTTTAATCTTTTCCCTGTAGAATTCACTATTGCCACTCAAGGCTAGAATTTTTTCTTCAATTCATTAAGCTTGATAAAAACAGAGCATGTTTTCCCCTTTTGGTTTTCTATCTCCAGCTCTTTGCACATGTCATTATAATATTTGATTTTGTCTTCTTGAGCTGCCCTTTGAAATCATCTACTAATGATTTCAATCTTTAACCTTGTCATGTCCTCCTTTTACTTTAGCTGCTTGACATTAAAGTGCAAGTTTCAGAGTCTCTTTTGATGTGTAATTTGGTCTTTTTTCCCTCTATTTTTCATAGCTTTTTGCTTTCTTCATCAATAATGTCTTTGATGTCATGCTGTGGTCTTCAATCATTAGTGTCTAACTCATCCAACCTGTTCTTGAGGTGATCTCTGAACTCAGATGGGATATACTCAAGGTCATACCTTGGGTCTCATATGCTTGTTCTAATTTTCTTCAGTTTCAGTTTGAACCTGCATATGAGCAGGTGATGATCTGATCTATAATCAGTATCTAGTCTTGTTCTGACTTTTGATATGGAGCTTTTACATCGTGTCTTTCCACAAGTATAGTCAGTTTGGTTCGTGTATGTTCCATCTGGCAAATTCCATGTGTACAGTCACTGTTTATGTGGGTAGAAAAATGTATTTGCAATGCAAAAGTTGTTAGTATGACAGAATTCTATCATGTGATCTTCAGCATCATTTCTGTCACTAAGGCTGTATTTTCCAAGTACTGAGTCTTCTTCTTATTTCCAACTTTTGCATTACAGTCATCAATAATTATCAGTACATCCTGATTGCATGTTCATAATGGCCCATGCCAGTACATTTTAGCTCACTGATGCCTAGAATGTCGATGTTTATGTGCTCCGTTTCTCTTTTGACAATTTCTAATTTTTCTAGATTCATACTACTTACATTGCACGTTCCAATTATTAATGAACGTTTACAGTTGTTCCTTCTCATTTTGAGTCATGTCGCATCAGCAAATGGAGGTGCTGGGGGCTTTACTCCATTCTTGTCATTAAAGTAGACTACTTTGTGGAGGCAGCTCTTCCCCAGTCATCTTTTGAGTATCTTCCATGCAGGGGGGCCTATTTTCTAGCACTATGCCTGACAGTGTTTCTCTGCTATTCATAGGGTTTCAATTGATAGCTGCTTTGGGATTGAGCTAGCCATGTCCTTCTCCCTAGTGTGCCTTAGTGTGGTAGCTCAGCTGAGTCCTGTCCTCCATGGGTGACCCTGCTGGTATCTACAACACTGGTGTCATAACTTTCAGCATCATGGCAACATGCAAGCCTACACAGTGTGGCAAACTGACAGACAGTCAATATATACCTGTGTTTAAAAAAAAAGAGACAATTATGTGCCCTCACATAAATGGATAGTGAGCACATGATATTTAACTCTTTACAGAGGGAAACAGCTCTTTTTAGGTTTCCTGGTTCATTAGTTGCTTTTCACTTTGTCATGTGCTAACCTACCAGGACTGTTATTGTTGTTAGAAATCCTCAGAAATCCTAGTTCTGTTCAATCCAGTCAACTCCTCTATCCTCTCACTCTGAAAATGATATCCTAAATATTTTCACTTACAAGGTGCCCTGCAGTGGGAGCAATGTAAATGACTGAGAACTCTGACATCCGTGGGGAAGAGGGGCTATTGAATTAGCATAAGAAGCACCAAGGATCTTATTAAAAATGCAAAATTGGCCAGCACCATGACAGAAGCTCTAATCCCAGTGAGTTGGGAGGCAGAGGCATGAGGATTGCAAATTCAAGGCCAGAGGCTGCCAGTGTCACTTAGTGAAAATCTGTCTCAAAATAAATAGTAAGAAGTTAGAGAATTCTGGGGATGCAGCTCAGTGGTAGAGTGCTTGCCTACCACATATGAGGCCCTGGGTTCAGCCCCTAGTACTGAAAAAAAAATGTAAAATCGGATGCCAAACCCCAGAGTTACTGAATTAGAAACTCCGAGATGGAGTCCAGAAAGCTGTGTTTTATCAAGCCTGCCAAGTAATTCTAATGCATGTTCAAGGGAGACAACCACCAAACTACATTGTAAGGAAGCCCATTCCTTCTTTAAAATAAATAGATGCTTTGATGATCATTTTCTCTTATCCCATCTCCACTACTATAACTCCTTAAAAAACAAGCTGGCAGTGGTGTTACAGTGCTTTGCAGAAGCTAATGGAAGCCCCCTGGGCTGTGAATGCTGTTTCTCCATGATCACATTTAAGGGAGGCACGGGGGGCCCGTGGAACCTCTAGCCAAACCCTCACTCTTTTCTGTCCTGCCCCCTGCACTGCCCAAAAGACATTCATCACTCAGACCCATTTTATTTTAATAGCTCCTCTGCTCAAAAAAAAAAAAAAAAAAAAATCTGAGCTGAAGTTTTAACACCATTTACTTTGCATGGATCTCGGGTGAAAGAACAGAGAGGAGAGGGCACTGTGGGGGCCTCTTTCTACTCAGCTAAATGTATGTACCTCTTCACGCTCTGCACGCAATTCATCCACACTTTAGCACAAATAGCCCCCTCCTTACACATAGTCATTCAAGTAATGCATTTGTAATATAAGCCTCTAGCATAGTTGCAAACATGTAGTAGGTGCTCAAATAAATACTTTTGAACAAATGGACTACACCATACTTTCTAACAGTTATCTTCTAGAAAAGACCAGGAGCACATCAAGAAGCTTCTAAAATTCTTCTTTAAAACAAATGGATCCATCAACAGTCTCTGACCCCTTAAGACAAGTCAAGTACTTTTAATAAATTCAGCAGATGTCTCTCACCCAAATAAAATGCCAATCTCTGAACAGAAATGTCAGCATAGAATATCGTTTGCCAAACGTTGACTTATATAACTTATTGTGCTTTCATTTCTGATAAGGTAGGATTTTATCAGAACTAAAAATTTAGCAAACAACTACAGATTCCATTATCATAAAAAGCAGGTTTCCTTAGGTTCACTAAGAAAGCAATAGTTTAAGATATAAAATCTGTTGTATTTTAGACAGAGGAAACAAGTGGTAGGAATTTTTATGGCTTGAGAAGCAAAAGAAAGCACCTAAAAAATACACATTCACATACACACACATATACACACCACAACAAATGTACACACATGCACACACATGCATGTGCATTTTATTTTTTTTTTAAGAAGAGATAGTTGCTGGAATTGATTTTATTGATTAATCTAAAAATATGTACATAAGCAGTGGAATACCAGTCATGATACCACCAACTCCTTCTAGGTAGTGAAATGCCAATACTTGGGGATCCACTGCTAAATGCTCCCATGAGATGGGACTGATTGACCTGAGAAGGTGAGGTGCTCTAGAGTAAGGCAATATAAGGAAATGCAATTTCTTTAGGTGATGTCCTCTCTCCTCACCCAGTGCAGGGCTGACTAGCATTATCCTAAGCATCTTCTCCCTCCAGAGCACTTTATCCTACTTGAGTTGATCCTGCAGCAGACAGTCATAATATGGTGCACTTATTAAAGATTTACACAAGCCCTACAGAAAAGACTTTTATATAACCAGTGACTTTTGTATAACCAGAGATATAAGTGGTCAGCAAAACCTCTTGCTTATGTATCACCTATGAATTCTCTGCAGAACTTCAGAATTCAAACTTTATCCTAAAGGCACTATTCTAGGTTAATATACTTGGAAAATAAACAACTTGCACCCAGAAGAAAGGTAATACCGCTGACTCACTTGTTTGAATTGTTTATGCAGAGAGATCTCAGAGAATCAGGACAGCACTTGTAACCTCTTTATGTTTGCAATTTCAGCATCTATTTCACAGTGCTTGATACACTATAGATACTCAACACTACCTGATATGAGTTTGGTAAGGATTGGTCATGAGGCAAAGATGGTGAAGTTTTTTTCTTTATACAGAGGGTAGGTAAGTGTCTGGATCTTTCATTGCTGCTCCTCAAAATGATAGCAAGATGGATTTATTTTAGAGAACAGTGATTAAATGGCCAAAGGGAAGGAGGGCATTAATTATATCTTCTGGAGGGAGAATAACACTATGTTTCAGAAAGATGAAGATTGATAGAGAGTAATGATTAATGAATTAGGAGAGCACAGGGCACCAGATCTGTGAAAAGCACTGGGAGCAATACCTTCATGGGCAATGGAGTTCCTCAGTTCTCCATCTTATGTGATGCCCAGTGTCTATGAGATTGTCAAGATGAATAGAGAATCATGCTGTAATTCTTATACTTAATAGTTCTTGCGTAAATTTGTCTGAATCCAAAGTTATGATTTGAGAAAAGAAAAAAGTGCCATAATATGTATTCCACATCTTGACTTTATTTTTCCAATAAGTGGAGTGAGAAGAAGGGAGGATCATTAACAGTTCATAGAACATAATGAGAAGGATCTGGGGAGAGAATTTTGTTTTTTCCAATTATATCAGACAAACCTAATTTATTGTTCTCTTTTTGTCAACCCATCTGAAAAAAAAAGATACAAATATGGAATTAGGCTTATATTCTTCCCATTATTTTTCTAACAGTGAAAACAATTGTCATGCTACCCCCTGGTTAAGACTTCCTATTACCCAGTAATAGAAGGTACACAAGACCCTTGACTTACATCTTACAGGTTGGTACCATCCTTCCACTTTTGCAATTCTTTTTGATTCCTTTTCATCTAAGACCCATTGGGTGATCCCATTTTCATCACATGGGATTCTCTTTTTTGCCTTGACACCTGGTGTATACTTGCCTCTGAAGCTCATGTAGTGAACTCCCTTTCAGCTCAAGTGTCCCTTCCTTTGTGAAGCTTTTATAAATATAGTTTATAAGACCGACATTTTCTCTCCTCTATCCTGCTATAGCACCTTGTAAATACTTCTATTCCGGGGCCATCCCAAGTGCTAGACAACCGGAATAGGTACAAGTTTTGGTCTGGTATAGAGTCCTGTGGTCCTGGCTTGACCATGGAGTCTGATGGAAGGAGGGGCCTGGATGAGTGAGGGCAGTGAGGGTGAGGTTGGAGGCCAATCCAGATTCCAAGAACGCAGGTTTTCACAGGCACGTTCAGAGCATTTCGGTATTTTGTTTACCTGCGTGATTGTTTCAGTGACCACCAGCTCAATATCAGCTCTGTCTCTGCTGCTGCTCATCACATAGATTTGGAATTATTTACTCATCTGACATCTCCATTTGAACATAATTCTTCTAGGACAGAGACCTGGGTCTTGTTTATCTTTTACGTCGCCAGAGCCTAGTATGCACCAGCATAGAACAGGCCTGTTGATCTCTATCAAGAACTTAGGGACTCTCCCTAATGAATCAGGATAAAAGCATTTCCCTCCATCCCTGAGGAGGAGGACTCTGAACGAGGTGGGTCATGTGAAAATTTACTGATTGGGCTGTTTTTGTTTTGTTTTAGTTTTGTTTTGAGTGGAACTTTTTGTTTGAAGTCTCACATGAAAAGTAATCTGAGAGAATTGTGAAAATAATTTTTTATTTATCTTTTTCTGGTAACCAGAGAGGGTTGCAATCATTGTGTTGGTAACTTGCTGTTTAATTTTTCCCTTTCTAGTTGTGTCTCAGGTGGGTCAGATTAGCTTTTTTCTCATCTCTTAGAGAGAGATATGACTCAGATTGGCTCTGGACCTGTAGTCTATTTTAATCAAAAACTATTTAGGAACTAAGATTAGGAAAAATAAAAGATGGAGGCCCAATTTACTAGGGTTTTCAACATTGGGGTTTTGTACTAAACCAGAGCTAACACTATTGTCCCTTTGCACAAATTTTGCCAGGAACTTTGAAGTGGGGGATTTGGGGCAGTATTTGAAGATTTCCAAGTTCCCTCATAATAATGCCAGTTTAACATGACCTTGATAACACTCAAGTATCACCCCAATTTCTCATATAAAATAATATATATCAAAAGAATAAAAGAAGGAAATAGGGAAAGGAAGGAAGGAGGAGAAGGAAGGGAAAGAGGAAGGATGGAAAGAAGACAGACAGGAGAAGAAAGCCATTTGACAGACTTCAATGTGCCATTGAATAGACTGAAGTGAGGGTGCAATCTGAGAGTATTCTGATAGCTACTGACTTTGGAAAATGGTAAAATTTTCAGGAAGAAAAAAACCCTTTTTTCCCCCAGAGAGTCAGAGCATTGATATTCTTTTCAGGATCTAGAAGCTTTTAGTTCTGTTATAGGGTTGTGTTTCTTTCACAAATAATATTTTCAACCTCATAGCCCTTGGCTAACATTGACTGATCCGGATATCTCATTTTCAGGTTGGCAGTACATCTCCACCCATGCAGTGCTAAATGTAGGGCTACTGAAGGAACATTGCAAAGCAAACCTTGCCCTGTGGAGTTTGGCTAATCTATTTGCTTTGTAGGGTTGGCCATGGGGCATGGGAATGCTATACTTCCCTGGAGCTTCAAGTGGGCAGAAATCACTTGTTGAGTAATAAATAATGGAGCACACAAGGAGAGAATCCAGGAATCTGACAGTACACAGATTGGAAAGTTACAGGCTGGATTTGTAGTTAAAGAGTTTAATATGTAGCAGGACCAGTTGTTGTTAGATGCCATCAAATTGGGTCCAACTCATAGCGACCCTTATAGGGTTTTCAATGGCTGATTGTTTCAGGGTTGCCTCAGGAGTGGCTTGCCACATCCTTCTCTCATTTTTGTGGAATTGAACTCAGGACCTCAGAGACTGCAGAGTGGTGCTCCACCAACTGAGCTAAATCCCAGCTCCAAGACATGTATAATTTAAGTCAAGATAGGAAGATGTACAAGTCATAGAATAAGTCCAAATGATGTAATAGGGTGATTCCAAGAAGAGAAGGCGAGATCTCAAGTTTTTGGAGTGCAGGGAATGACATTGAAGGAGGACTTCAGAGAGGTGGAAACATTTGGACTGAGAAGAGATAAAGTGATGCCAATAAATGATTACTGGTGAAAAGGCTATTTTAGGGGGTTGGAGCTATGTGAGATAATATAGGAAGTTTAGGAAATGTAAAGTGTGTTCAAATATTCATAATATGACTGTATGATTGAAGAGCAGTAGCTACTCTGAATGGCTTCTTCTCAGACAAGTGACAAGATAAGAACTGCTTATGGGGATGCCTTCTGTAAGTCTAACCAAAGTATTCCTCTGAAACCAAGATGAATCTAATGGAATGAATATGATAGTGAGGAGATGATAGATAGGTAGGTAGATAGATAGGTAGTCTATTACAATATAGACAGGTTGAATATTAAGAAAAGTGGTGGGTTGCTTCAGTGTAACAGAAAGAGTAGTGATTTTTAAAGATTCATCCATAAAATCTCAGCTTACTTCAAATTCTTGAGATTTGGGTTTTCTTATTAATAAGAATTAAAAAAAATTTTTTTTCAGTGTTATTTTGAGAATTTTGAATATATTAAGGAATGGCACCTGGAACACAATGAGTAATTAGTAAGTTTTTTCCTTAATTTCAGTTCAAATATCAGATGTTTAAAGCTTATGTATGAAGGATGCAAGTACTGGTAACAGTCACACAAGAATTATTCACCATTAAATTCATTTATCTGTTCTTTAAATAAATCCTTGAAGATGAAGTGAGTGTGGAGCCATTTGTCAGAGGCATGAGATACTCCATGACAAAGACCATGTGGCAGAAGAAACAGTTTTTGATGACAGATAAACTCAAAGGAAGATGAGGTCTGCTAAATTCCTCAGTTCTGGCTATCCCACCAAGACTGAGCAGACATACTCCATTAAAATATAACCTGACTTAGGTAGACACTCACAGCCTGTAGCTTCACAAGTAATATGATCCAGGGTCCTTTTCATATTTTTCCATTTTAATCCCTTTTCAGATCCAGATATGAAACTTATAAACTCTCAAACAACAAGGACCTAAATGCATCTTTCCTTAATTATTGTAATGAGGCTTTTGGCTTCTGTTTATGACAAGTAAATGAATCTGCCCTTTTAGTGACAAGCCCTTCAGGGAATGATATGAAGACTTGTACAACAATACCTTCAAAATACTAGGTCATTAAAAACAGTTGTCCAACTATGAAATTAGTTATTGATTAATATTGCAACAAGAAGATCATTATGGTATGAAATAAAGGGAAGTAACATTTATGTTCTTGGCCAGATCTTACTGAGAGCTTTAAACACAGAATGTGTGAAATTATTGCTACTTGGCAAGAGGAGTAATGGTTTAAACACTCACATGCTTTGAGGGATACTAAATGACCATTTCCTCCATTTTCAAGAGGGACCATCTGGAATCTTACATACACACAATTGTGTGTATGTGTTTGTGTGTCTGTGCAAAATACCTAGTCCTGTTCTTCCCTACCCAAGATTTAGGTCTTGGCATTTATTTTAGTGCTAAATTATTTTAGAATTCAAATTTCTCCATCAGTCTCTTCATCACTGCAAAATAATGTATCTGCTTGTGGTACCTTGTGCAATGTTCTTGGGGGAAAAGTTCCAATTTTCAGTACTAGGATTTACTGTGATGATAGGGCTGTGGATGGATTTTAACAACAACATTGAAGAGGGAGTAAGGAGTGCCCTAGTGGGATCAGCAAGGCTCTTCCCAGGGTGGTAACACATGAGATGCCTGTAGCCATAGCCCTGGGGCATCCAATCTCGTCAGATCTCAGAAGCTAACCAGTGTCGGGCCTGGTTAGTATTGGATGGGAGACTGCCTGGGAACAGCAAGTGCTGTAGGCTTGGGAAAAGGACCTGGCCACCCACTCCCAAAAAACAATCCACCTTTGAAAACCCTATGAATAGCAGAGAAGCAAGACTTCAGTGTTTTGTATGTTGTACATAGGGTCGCTATGTGTCGGACACTGATTCAATGGCACCTAAGAACAACAACAACAACACATGAGATGTGTTTTGACAAATAGAAATTTACCCAGGAAAGGGGACAAACGGGCACTGAAGTAAAGTAACTAATACTGCTCAACAAAGAGTGGCAACAAGGTTGGAGTAGGTTATAACGGGAAAAGTGCAAGAGCCACTGGGGGATAATGCCAGGGGATGTGATCTGGTTTTGGTGGTAAGAGGAGATCTCTCTTTTTAGAGGTAAATCAGACAAGAAGTGGTGAGAAATGTAGGCCCTAGTCAGTAGGGCCAGCATGGGCAGAGCCAGGGGTGAAAAGGAGGTCATCTTTTCTGGGAAAGAGAAATTCCATCAGCAAATGTAGAGCATGCCATGCAAGGAAATAAATGATGCAAGAGGAGCTGAGAACAGCAGTGAACTGCTAGTTCATGAAAGGTCTTGCAAGCTGTGTCAAAAATTTGGATTTTTGTCTTAAGAACAATGAAAAATCATTAAAGGATTTAAAGCAAGGCAGACCTAATTGGATACACGATTGAGAAAAATACTCTGGTAGCTATAAGGACAATGGATTAGAGTGAACAAACACTAGGGGCAGATTGACCAGTTAACAAAGCATCAGAGACATCCTATGAGGTGATTGATGATGATCTAGAATAGAAGATGACAGCAGGAAGTATCAGTGTGAAATATGGGGTGAGGGAAGCAACCGAATTTATGTGCATGCAGCACCGAAAAGCCTGATGTGTATGGAGAATGTCAAAGGGTCATTATGAATTGCACACAGAGTGCACGAGGGTGCGTGAGGGAAGATGAGCTTGAAAAGACAAGTTGAAACCAGACTATAAAAGGTCCTGAATGTTCTGAGGAGTTTGGCCTTATCATCAGGATTTATGAGCTATGTTCTCTAACTTCCCATGTCTTGGTAACCTAAACTGTTCTAAACATCTATTATAGGATTCCAATTTCATTAGCATTTTAACACATTACCGCATTTTCGCCCTTGAGCAGCCAAGCATGGTCATATCTTCATATTGAAGAGTAAGTCATAATCAGACAATCCAATACTTTCCACTCCATAAGGTTATTTTCTCGACATTTCCCATTGTGTAATAGCCAGCTATCTGCACAGTTTGTGTTGAGGTTTCATTTACCCACATTGGCAATTTCCATATTGTATTGCTGCACAACAGAGCACTTGGTGTGGGATTACAGAGTGTCTGAGCTAGAGGTGATCACTGAGAACAATCTTGTTCAGTCTCTTCATTTCGCTGGTACTGCATAGAGAGGTGAAGTGATTGGTTCAGGCAAAGGCAATTGCTTCAGGGCTGGGTAAGAAAGATCCACTCAAGGGTTTTTCTCCAGCCACAATTCATAGGGAAGGTAATCTATGCTAGGCCATGCTTGGGAGAGGTATCTTTTTTCTCCTGATCTGAAATTATGAAATAATAATTCTGGGTGAATAATCTTTGGGAGTTTTCTACCACTTTAGTGTCTACCTTTTGTTCAACATACTCAGTTTACAAATTACATTCCACACTCCTGCAGTGGGGGAGTTTTAAATGAGTTATTGAGCCCTTTTGGGGGAATATTGGGAGAGCCACTGAGGAATAGTAATTGTGATTAACGTTTAGTGGGGCTAAAGGTGCTAGCTACTGAACAAAGTACTTTTAGATGATATTAACATATAATTCTCATAATATCCCATAAAATACTCTTATTTACATATTTTACAAGTGTGGAAAGAAAGACATTATCAACTCGTCTAGTGTCAAATTGTGATTAAGGGGTGGTGCTAGGATTTGAACCTAGGCAGTTGGAACTTTAACCACTATAGTACTTGTTATAATGCATTCAAATTGAGCAACATATTAAAAACTGAGATGCCAGTGTCATCTCAACACACATTTGCATTACCATTTGCATTACCGGTCAATTTGTTGATTTTAGAAGGTTACTAGGACAGTATGTATTATCCCTACTATTTTTATCTTTGGGCTAGTTTACTTTACCTCTATGAGCTTAAAATAATAAATGAACAATTTTGTTAAGGTGGGGCTGTGTCTTTGATAAACCAAGGAAATGAGGACAGGCTGCAAGAGAGGGAAATGAAGCTGATCTATATCCCTGAACTCAGGGAGGGCACTTGCCCTGATTTCTGATGGCTTTTTAGTCTGTCTGTGGACTCCTTTGTGGGGCTAGTTGAGCTTCACCTTTGCAGTTTCTGTGCAATATCTGAGCATCCTGATGGTTTGGTCTAGAAACATTCATCAGCTCATCTGAAACATTTTCATTTTAGAACACTGGAGTCATGTGGGACAAAACTCGCATCAGGACCTATTAGTGGATTGGGGAAGGGGCTAGTTGCCAGAGGAGGGAATTCGATTGGAGCATCCCTCCAATGTACCTATCACACAGTACCCATAGTGTCCGCCCCATCTCACACACAGTAGAAATGGAAAAGAGCTGACATTTAGCTTACTGCTAACTGCTGCTGCAAACACAGATATGGATTATTTATCTACAAATAAAATTAAAAAAGCAGGCTCCCTCTTCAGGCAATACTCTGGATAGAGGGATATGAATAATAATATTAATCAACTATCCTTTATATCCATATGGATTTTTTATGTTTTTCCAGGCATTGCTTTCTGTCTCACAGGATGATCTTGTATACATATGGGTAGTATTTCTATTTTACTTACAAAGAGACCAGGACTCACCATGAAGACGTAACCATTCAAAAAAACAGAGAAATATTGAAGCTAATAAATATTTTCCCAATAAGCTTCAAAACTCAAATAATTGGTAGGTAATGACAAAGTTAACACAAATGTGTAATGACATTGTTATTTCAGTTTTGGATACTTCATTCTTACTAACTAGTAGCATGCCAAATTTTGTCCCTGCTTTCTTTGTGAGTGTAAATACTCCACTAGATTATTATAATCTCAACTTTTATTCTATTTTTATCTGCTAAATGGAGTTAATAGATTAAAAGTAAATGCTTTACTTTATTCACATTATTCATGGTCTGGCCTACTTGGCACATAATCTATTACCTCCCAATATCGCATCTATTTAATAGAAGAAACAGCAGCTGACATGAAAGGGTATTTATAATGTTCCAGTTACTCTTTAGTTATATACATATCTTAAGCCAATCGAATCCCTTTACCACTGCAAAATACCCTCCCCAATTCCTCCCTATGACCATGAAGTACTATTTATCTATGGCTCTCAGTCTCCATTATTGCTGCGACTTCTTTTTGCAACATTCACTTCGCTCTCCTTCCTTACCTGTAATGTGTGTGACTGTGAGGGGGTCACATCTCCTGCAATTTTATGGAGAGGGGCAGTCTTTCTTTTCTGCATCAGACCAGTAGCTGGAGCATCTGGATTCCTTCTCTCCTTGCTGCGCCCCTGCCATTTGCAAAAGTCTGTCTCTTGAAATACACCAACTGTGTCCCATTCTCTTGTTTTGAATATCTACCAACACTGCCATCAATCTCCAGTTTAGTTCCTCGGTTATTATCTCCCTCTCTATGCTTTTCTCCTTGAACTCCAAATTTCCTTATTTGTCTACTTGACACTTATTCTTTACGTGTCCAAAACATCAAGGAATCTTGTTCTTCATCTGTACAGAATTTCATGAAAATGACACTGCCATTATCTAGTTGCTCTATCCCCACATCTTAAAGTTAGTCTTGACTCTGCTCTCTCTGTAACATCCAAGTATTTATCAAATGTTCTTCCACTTTGACTTATAAAAAGTATTTCAGGTGTATAGACTTCTGTCTGTCTATTCTCCATACTATCCCAAACTCGAGTGTCTCCCTCCTTGACTACTGTAACAGACTCTTCTCTTACTTTCATCAAGTATCTTCCTCATAAAACAGCAAACAATTGCTTTAGATACACAGCAATATGAAGTCAGTCTCCTGCTTTAAGTGCTCCAGTGGTCTCCCTTCATACTTAAAATAAATCTTGCCAAGTTCAAGCCTATAAAATCAATATAATCTGACTCCTACTGACTGTCCAACATTATTTTTTGCCCTGTATTCAGGATCAGTGCTCCAGGACCACAAAGAAAGATTTGGGCTTCAGAATAAACTTAGGGAGTCCATCCAGCAAATATGTTAATCACCTTCACAAAATTTTGTCCACTTTCATCACGATACAAAACCCTGTGAAGGGTCGCTATGAGCAGGACACAACTCAGCAGCACCTAATAACAACAACTTACAAGTACTATGATTTTACAAGTTATGATTTTAAATTAAGCACTTTTTTCCTTAATGTTTCACTCTCACACTAAATTGAAAGCTCCATGGCTGTAAGGCTTATGTCTTTTTTAGTAACCAATGTATACCAGCAGGGAGATAGTTGGTATTTCATAAATAATCATTGAATGGATGTTGGTGGACAATAATTATCAGATAAAGATGAATGACATGTTTGATGTTTAAATATTCCATATTTAGATTGTACTTTGCATAACCTCAAAATGCATTTTTGAGTTAACTCTAAGTTCCGTACAGGGCACACCATTCTTGGCCATCTGATAAATTACTAGGACAAGCATGATTATTGGTGGATTAGTGTAGTCCACATCAGTGTCATTGTTGTGATTGCCATCACTGTTATCAGCAGTTTATTGAGCATATTGACTGAATTTTAAGAACTGTGCTAGATATCAAGTTGAAAAAAAGGGAGATGACATATTCCCTGTCTCAAGTATATTTGTAGGAGAGAAAATGGACATTAAAAGGCAAATGAATACATACAGAAATATTGCTTAGCATGAACTTTTAATCAGGCTCCCTTTGATGAAATAGGAATGAGGACAAACCAATCCAGGTACTTTTACATGCAAATATTATCTTCATGTACGCAAAGCAGCACTTTAAAGCTAGAAAACAGAAAATTCACAGTATCTTGTCTCAAGAAATTCATATCCTGCAAAAATTAACTCCAGTGTTCTTATTATATTAATCTACACTCCAAATAGAGGATGTATTTCTGTTTTTATCCATAACATTGCTGCCAGATTAATAAGAATTTTCAAGATGCTAATGGATTGATTTCAGCATAATTGTAACTATATTAATTCAGTGCAATTACCTCTCAGTAAAATTTAAATGAAGCTAAATTGAAGAAATTAGAAATATTTGAAATCTCTAGTTGGAAGCCTAGAGGCATTGTCTATTTTCATCTCAGAGCGTCCATAGTCAAGCTCTAGGAAGATGGCAAGTACCTTTCTTATAGATCAAAGTCCCTATTAGTACTTTAGAACTTAGATTTAGCTAAGTGATCAAGAGGGATTAATAAACCTTTGAGCTTCCCAAAGATTGAACAAATGTGCCCAGTCATTCAATATATTTTTTAAAGCTATAGTATAAACAGATGCCCATAAGAACATACCCAGATATAGGGAAATTAATATGGGACATAGTTGAGGTTGAGGCAACAAAGAACTTGAAAAAATAATCTCAAAATGCAACACCTTAACAAAGATCTATTACTTAGAAATCTCAATATAATGTGGTAAGAAAGTCCTGAAGCCCAGACTTAGAGAATCAGTCTTACCTTTTATAACTAGTTCAACTTCAGACATACCAATTTGTCTCTTGCTTCACATTTCAATGAGTCTTACTCTTCCAACTTTGCAGTGCAATTGTGAAGATCAAATAGATGGGGAAGCACTTTGTCAACTATTAAAAGCTTTACAAATGTAACCATAGGGAATGATTGGAAAAGCACTTCAGAATTATAATTAAATAACTAGAAGCAATCTGGTAGCAGAGAGTTCTTACAATGTCCAATATCTGAAAAATTGGCTCAAAAATATCCCAGTAGTGCCTGGTCTTATAAATGTATTTGTTCTACTTCCTTTAGGTATTCAATAAAGAACATCAATTCAACTCTTTATTGCACATGTATCATGTGATACTTTATGATAGTATCCATAATAGCTGGCAAAATACAGAGCATTGATGTTTTGCTTTCTGTCCAAGGTCAGCATCAAATTGAAGAAGAAAAAACAAAGATTTAAATACCTGCTTGTAGAGGCACTTCACACTATATTTTACATAAATATTGCAATAAACTGGGGAGAACTTTTTTTTCATTTTGTAGATGCAAATGAGGTTCACAGATTCTAGGTGAATGTCCAAGATTGGCATACTTCAAGTTCAGATAAAAAACACAGTGATTTTTTAAGTGATATAACTTCTACTATATTCAATTCCCCTTTTAAGTTAAATAAAAGCTACAAACAAAAATACTTTTAGAATAGATTTTGCCTGTTAAGCCAGTGGTAGAAGCAATAAGCTTTCTGCCCATCTTGAATATTGCATGGCTGTTGGTCAGGTTTTTGCTTAAATATCACATTCTCAGACAGACTTTCAATTTCACCTACTTAAATGACAATCCTTCCTCCACTTATTGACACATTCTATTATAATTGTCATCTGCACCCATACCACCCCGGCATCCCATCCTGCCTGATCTCAGAATCTAAGCAGGGCCACCCTGGTTAGTCCTTGGATTGGACACCATCTGGGAATACCAGGTGTGGCACACTAGGGAGGAGGACCTGGTGACCCACTCCTGAAAGTATCCACCATTGAAAACCCTAAGAATAGCAGAGAAGCACTGACATAGAGTTGGGCATGTCACAGTGTCAGGGAGTGTTTTGTTCTGTGTTACATAGGGTTGCTATGACTTAGATATGATTCAACGGAACCTAACAACAACAACAATTACAATTGTTAATCTTGAATGTCAACTTGATTGGGTTGAGAAATGCCTAGGAGATTAGTAAATCACACCTCTGGGTGTGTCTGTGTGGGCATTTCCAGAGGATTAGATCATGAAGGGTCTGAACTATTGACTGACTTAATTCATTGATTGACTTAAACTTTGAATAGACTAGTCGGGCATGGTAGAATTGTGGAAGATGGGATGTAATTGGAGGAAGTAGGTCATTGGGTCATGTCACTGGGGGCTATATCTTACCCTGCCTTTTTCTATTGATGATATGCTCTACTTACTGTCTGCCATGATGTAAATTGCTCCTCCATACTCTCCCAACCATGATGGACTGAAACCTCTGAAACCTTGGACAAAATAAATCTCTCCTCCCTTATGTTGTTTCTGTCATGTATTTGCTCACTGCAATGATAAAACTGACTGAAATACATTCTGTGGCTCATACCAAACTATCCATCATTCTTCTCAATTATCTTTTAAATTTATGCTTTTATCAGGGAGGTATTATAGCATAACAGTTGTACAGAATACAGACCAGTATTTCCTGATGGAAAAATAATACAAGTCACATGCAATTATAAATTTATTAGCATGCACATTTTTAAAACATTAACTTTAATAAAATAAAATTTTAACTTCTTAAGTATAAGATATTATCATTTCAATGAGTGATAAATATACACATGTAAGTGTGAAGATACACTATACATTTTTGTACTATCTTCAAAGTGTGTGATTTTAGGTTTACAGCCTGCATCAATTTTGATTAGCCATACATCAAGTACTCAAATGCCATATGTGGCCAATAGTTATCACATTGGATAGCACAGCTATAAAGTAAGGCTATCTGGGTTCCACTTTGGCTCTGACACTCACTAGCTGTTTATTCTAGAAATTAAACTCTACTAGAAAAGTGACCTTATCTCCTCAGCACATCTCTGTGACCCTGCCACATAGAACAGAGATTGGCATGCAGTAGAAGGAATTAATTACAGCTGGTACTTATGCTGAACATTCTGAAACAGGGGACTTTTCAGCCTAACTTTGAAGGGTGAGTTAAACTTAGCTGGTCATATAGAATGGAGAAGGCAGATGTAGGAGCTCAAGGGGTGTGGGCAAGACTAATAACAAATGGTCTAGTTCTTATTCAGAGAACAGTGCATATAATCACCTTTTGTATGAGGAGATGTAGATGCAGAATAGTCTATATGTGTTTACAATATTTTTTTTTTCTTTTGAGGCAGTCTTGATATGTAGCCTAGGCTGGGCTAGAACTTATTATGTAGCCCAGGATGGTCTTGAACTCTTAGTTCTCCTGACACAGCTTCCCAAGTGCTGGGATTACAACAGTACACCACCATGCCTTGCTTCTGCTTATAATGGATTGCTTATAACTGACACAGCAAAATTTGTTGAGACTGTGGTCCTGAGCAGAAGATTAGGAATAAGATGGAACAGAATTTGAATCTTAATTTACTCTGGGTGATCTTAGTGGACAACTTTCAATCTGCCTGTGCTTGAGTTTCTTCATAAGTGAAGTGGAGAGTACTGATCCTTAAAGACTTAAGGGTTAACTAAGATGTTATATGCCTGGAGTTATACCTCTGTGGTGTCCAATCCCGTCAGATCTTGAAAGCTAAGTGGGGTCAGGCTGAGTTAGTACTTGGATGGGAGGCTGCCTGGGAACACCAGGTGCTATAGGCTTGGGAGAAGGACCTGGCATCCCATTCTCAAAAAACAATCCACCATTGAAAACCCTATGAATAGCAGAGAAGGACTAACAAAACTGTTTCACCTGTTGTATATAGAGTCGCTATGAGTCGGATACTGACTCAGCACCTAACAACAACAGCAACAACAAGATGTTATATACAAAGCATTCCCTATGTAATGTACATTGAGAAATATTGATCAGTGCTACTGATCCAATCATCATTGTTGTTATTATATTCATGTTACTGTGTGGATGGAGAGGTGATTTGGAACTTTGAATTTAAAGCTACAGACTTGGTCTACATGAGCTAAAGCCTCCAAAGTCATTATTTCTATCAATGTGAATCTGCATGTAAGCCTTTCAACAGCTCTTTATCATCTGTAGGCAGATGCCCACGTTCATTCCTAATGTATTTAAGATTCTGTATATTTTGGACCTCACCAACATCATTTGCTCATACTTCTTTACACATCATAGACAAGCGATACTGAATCATCTAGAATCTCCCTAACAATCTATACTATTTTATGCACCTCTGCTTTTGTACATATAATTTCTCTGCTGTCATCATCTGCTTGTGTGTCTGGAAAACTCCTGCACACACTCCAAAATCCATGTCAAATTTCCTATCTCTGAAGAAAGACAGAAATTTTGGACCATGTCTTCCACAGAACATTTTGTAATGCAATATCTCATACACACACACACGCATATATATGTATATAAGCTCACTATTTATATATTATATATAATATACACATATATTATATATATACATATATAATATATAATATATATATACATACATACATATATATATATATATACACATATATATGTGTATATATATATATATATACACATACAGCTTCCGTGGTTGGATTCACACATATTTGAGGAAAGAAGTCAAATTTTACCCATGCGAATATCCTTAGCATGCAGCACAAAATAGACGTTCAATAAATATCTGTTAAATATATGAATGTTCATGCTACAGGCAATGGGGAATTCTGGAAGACTGCTGGCTACCCAGGTTTTTGTTAATATTGAGGCTACTACATTTCAGTTTCTATTTGCATGGATCTTGAAGTGATTATCTGGGAGCCTCAACCTCTCTGAAACAATTGCTACCAGTGCCTCACATATTAGAAAAAGATTAAAACCAGTACCAGCTTTCTTGGAATTCATCTTCTTCAGCAAAGCGCTAACTGCTCCTGGCTTATAAGGTGGGATTTTCTAATTGTGTTTAAATTTCCCATCTACTGCTGGCCATAGATGTGCTAACAAATGAAAGTTTCTGTGTAGAGGGAAAAAAAGAGAGAAAGTTTTGCCTCTTACAGCAGGGAAATAGTTTGAGGCTATGTTTTAATTAAAATGAATATCTGCGCTATCTTAATGTTATTGCCAGTTAAGTGTAGCAGGGTGATTTAGAGTTCTATAACACAATTATACTCTGGTAATGAAGCTCTGCAGAATTATCCTCGGAATTTAGAATGCAGAAGGGAGCAGTAGCTCTCATTTGTAACCATGTTACGGCCTTTATTGTTACAGTATTTTCTGTTTTCTTCAAAGATTAACTCAATCGTATTTAAGTCTCTGGCTACATTACAAAGAGAGGGAAAATCAGCAATGGGAACTGTTTTACCATCCCTGTGGCCTTTCTTAATGCTCTACAGTGAGGACAAAATAGCAGGAATATTTCACCACAGTGTTACTATTCTTACTGTTCTAGCTCTGGCCCTCCTGATTAAGCTCCTCTCAAGCTGGTCCTTGCAGCACTTGGCTGATTCTCACTAGGGATTACTAGATAGTGGACAGAGTTTAGGAAACAAGCCAGAGATGGCTACATTCCCAAGGGAAAGAAAGTAAGGGCAGGAGGTATGCTGTCCTTGGTCCTGAATTCCGCTTAAAAGTTTAACACAGGGTGAGGACTTCTGTAGCTCTGAAGGAGTAGTCATAGTTGTTAAAATTGTGAAATTTGAGAACAAATCCAGAATACATCATATATATCACCTCAAATAAGTGATTCAGATCTCAGTTTATTAATCTGTAACATGAGGAAGCCCCTCATTGAATTGTTGTAAGAGTTATTTGAGATGTACATGTAGCTTAGCACAGTGATTGGTACTTGGCAAGTAATAACTAACTTAATTACTAGAAGAATATTTCCACTTGGGTAACTGGTTTCGAGCTGTTTTTCTCAAGTGACATCATCTAAACGTTGGTTAAAAACTAAATCAGACATGCATACCTTACCTAAAACTCACACTTCTTTGAAAACTTCAAAAACAAATTTCAGTATAGTTTAGATAATATTTAGAACGAGTTGTGTGCAAGAGCATAGGTTGTAAATCTCAGATTTAACAATGAATTACATGTTGGTTCTTCCTTCAAGGAACTTGCAACATAGTTGGTAAAGGCAAGCATGCACAGTAAAGCATTGTAAATAAAAGAGCATGATGCATGATAATAAAAGTTAGGGAATCATTTACCATGGATGGGAGGACTACAATGATGGAGTGACATTTGAACTTGGCCTTGAGGGGAAAATAAGACTTTCCAAGGGAGGAAATTCTGGGAAAAGATTTCAGGTTGAGAGATAATCTGGAACAATTTTAAATTCAGCAAAACTGTGGGACTGATTAACCAGTGGGAAAATTTTATTGTGATTGTTCCATAGAGTATATTTATCTGGGAAGAGCAGAAGAGGGGCTATAACAAATCTCAGTTGGTACGGCGCTGCCCTGCACTCTCAGAGGCCCTAGGTTTAACATTTAGCACCACAAAAATGGGAGAAGGCCTTGGCAGCCCACTCCTGAAACAATCCCAAAACAATCAGCCATTGAAAACCCTATGAGAATTGCTATGAGTCAGACTTCCCAGCACATAACAAAAATGCCAAACCATTTTTGTTTATAAAAAGCAGGCAAAAGAATTTCAACAGGAACCTGTAGGAACCTGTTTCTGATAAGGACCCACCCATGACCTGAACTCTTCCACTCTGACATCTGAGTTGGCTTCTGTGCAGGATACAAGGTGTCCCTTACTAATTTCTTTATATCAACTTGAGAGATGAAGCATCCTCATTTTCTTCTTGTTCCCCAGAAAGAGGTTGTTAACTTAAACTCAACAGTGATTTAAAAAATAGGTTTTTAGCCAGGCATGATGGCACATGCCTAGAATCCCAATGACTCGAGAGGCAGAGGTAGGAGGATTGCAAGTTTGAGACCAGAGTCAGTCTGTTTAATTTAAGGAGACCCTGTCTCAAAAAAGTAAAAAAAAAAAAGAGCTGGGGGTGCAGCTCAGCAGTACAGCACTTGCAAAGCATGCAAGTGTGTGAAGCCCTGGGTTCAACCCCCAGAACTGCAAGAACAAACAAACAAACAAACAAAACAGATTTTTATTCCCTGCCAATCCTCCTTTTCCTTTTCCTTCTTCATCATAATAACTAAATGGTTATTGAATATGGGGTCTATCCCAAACAAATTTCATAGCTAGTTACATATTTTAGCTCATAGTAGTATTATGAGTTTCTTCTTCTTCTTCTTCTTCTTCTTCTTCTTCTTCTTCTTCTTCTTATTTTTTTTTTTTTCAGATGAGAACATTGGAGTTCCTAAAGATTAAGTACCTGGCCTAATATATACATATATATGTCTTCAACTGTATGACTCTGGCATCTGATCATGTCAGATTTTGGAAGCTCAACAGGGTGTGGCCTGGTTAATACTTGGATGGGAGACCACCTGGGATTCCTGGGTGCTGTAGGCTTGGGAGAAGGACTTGCAGCTCACTCCCCAAATAATCAGCTATTGAAAACCTTGTGAATATCAGAGAAGTACTGAAAATAGTCCCAGGCATGGCACAGTGTCAGGTAGAGTTTTCTTTTGTTATACGTAGGATCGCTATGAGTTGGACCCAACTCAATGGCTCCTAACAACAACAACCAATAATACATACATCTATCTATCTATCTATCTGTATCTATCTATCTGTATCTATCTATCTATCTACTTGTATATATGTATATGTATATTTCTATCTATATGTATATATATGTGTGTGTTTAGATACATATACATGTATATAACACACACATATGTGTATGTGTGTCTGCATGCACATGTGTGTTTGTGTGTGTGTGTGTATACTGAACCCAAGTCCCCAAGTGTGTATGAGACTGAACCCAAGTCCTCATATGTACTTTGCAAATGCTCTACCACTGATTTGCACCCCAGGCCCCTTCTTATTGTTTATATCAGACAAGGTCTTACTAAGTTACACAGGCTGTCTCTAACTTCCTGCTTCTGCCTCCTGAGTTTCTGGCCTACTATTAAGTCAGGTAGTAAGTGGTAATACTCATGGTAAGGTCTGATTTCAACCCTCTTAGGCACAGCTCTGTACTTCCATGAAGGGGACCAGGGAGCTGGTGGGTTACTAGGGTCACAAAGGCAGCATCATCTTGAATTTGACTTGAAAGCCAAGAGTTATACAGGTAGATGACACTAGCTAATCATGTGACATTTTTCAAATCATTTGACCTTCTCCATATCCTCATTTTCCCCCAGCAGTAAAATCAGTTAATGAATCTAAAAATTCTATGTTTATGCAGAGCATGGCTTATTCTTTTGTAGTTGTTAAATTATTTGTTTTGATTCCCGTAATAGTCCATGATAGGCATGTTACCCCCATTTTAAACATGATAGAAGTCAGATTTAGAAAAGTGATCTTATAAAATCCATGAGCCTAGAAAGTTTCAAAGCTGAGATTAGAGTGCAAGTCTCCTGCCAACTCCCTGGATGTATTCCTCACTACTCCAAATAGTAGACCTTCACAGACTAGAATTTTTGTGATATCTAATCTACTGGAAGCATTTTTGGAAAACCAGGAACCTTAACTTATCTCTTAAAATAGTTTCTAACCCTCCATTGACACTTTTAAAATCAACACATAGCATCTATCCTTCAAGTTACCCCTGCATAAGCAAAATAAAGGCACTCTAATAAGCTCATACAGAATGCTTATCTCTAACGTGTATTCTCTAAAAAGAGAGTTATAGAATATATCTTGTGTCATTGAATGGAGTTAATAGTAATATCCCTAGATATTTATAAAATAAAAGTCTCTTGTGCCCACTTTCCAGTCAAGAACTACTAAATCAAGTTTCTCAGCTGATTCACAGTGATTTGAGAAGGTGTACGCAAGATTCAGTGAAATCTTAAAATATAAAGAGCCACTCCATATGATCCATGGCAATGACTGGGCAGAGAGTGTCAAATAGAGATCACAGCATAATCATTTGTTTAGAGAAATCCTCCTGGGCTCAGAAATGCACATATTAGAAATAATTGGAGCCTTAATGAGTTACTATGAGGATCTACTCAGCTTGCCAGGATTTCACTCCTTGCTTTCTGCCTGAAAACCATTCCTTTTATGGTCATCTGAATAATTTATTTCAACTGAGTCTAAATTTATATATGGAAATACGTGATAGTTTACCTTATTTGGAATGCTTGAAACTTTCTCCCCTTTCACAGGGGGTGGTCCTCTCTGCGTAGTTGGTATACAATCCCACTGCTTATGGCCAAAGCTAGCTGGATGAAATGGGAATACAATCAGGGCATCAACCCAGAGAGTAAGTCTTGCTATTTAGGTTTTTTTCTTAGAAATTTAGAATTGGGATATGGTCTGAGTCAATCAACTAAGAACAGGCAGGTTCCTGTCCCTAAGTCATTGTGTGATGAGGCCCTGGTGAATATGGCACAGTGAATTGAAGGAAGGCCAAGGAAGATGGACTGACAAAGAGAAGAATGAACAGAACCACCAGGAAAAAGCAGACATGAGAAACTATGGAGCTTTGGAGACGCAAGATAGAAAATACGTATCCTGACTTCTAGAGCCAGATGCATTTTCTGTTCTTGGTAGAGAGAGAAGAGGGTTTTTACAATGCTTTCCAGAATTTTTTTTTTTCATTTTCTATCCTTGCAACCTTCTGGACCACTAATGATATAACTTTGAAGGCATAAAAGATGACTAGAGGTCCAGTCTAGTCCATGCTTAGAGGAAAAGTTAAACAGAAGTGTGTGTCTGGCCCAAGCTATGTTCAGTATGGTTATAGACATTGAATGTCCATATTGAATTATCTTTACATTGGGGTATATTTCATTGTCTGAGGTATTTGATCATTCCTTTTAAGTTGACAAAAACTGATATTAATGCAAGTGATTATCATACCCTCAGAATGCAAATTGCGCACAGTGGAGTTAGGATTGATGATTTCCCTCTGGATATCGACCAGTTTTGCATCCATTTGTCAGCCTTCCCAGTTGCCTATAATAGGTTCTTTAAACTCTGTTTTGAGTTACTTTTAACATTCTACTGGATCTCTCATTAATTCATGAGTTAAATAAAGTTCTTTTATTTAAGCAATTAAAATATATCCTCTATAATGATAGGCTGAAGTGACTCAGTGGTATCTCCTGTGAGAAGTGTAGCTGTGAAGTTTAAGTCCTTTTAACTCAAAAGGTCTGAGCCCACCCAGGAGTCTTGAGGCTAGCTGCTCTGGGGATTTGGATGTGTCCTTGAGGTCAGCAGTCCTTTGCTGTAGCAGGCTGTCCTATGAATGGTAGGACGCTTACTGACATCTCTGGACTTTACACATCTGGTACCAGTAACACCCATGCCCCATCCTTAAGTTTCACCATCCACAAACATCGCCAGGTACTACCAAATATTCTTTGGGAAGCAGATCCCTGTACCTGCAAACATGGCAACTGAGTGAGAAGTGTTCTATACTGGGAATCAGCCACTGGGGATTTTGCAAATCTTTACACTTACAGGGCATGTTCCCAGCCCTCTCCCGGCCTTAGTCTCTGTGTGTAAAATGAGGCCTGTGTGCATTTCACATTTAGATGAGGGTAACAACTTTTTCCCTTTGTTAAAATTGTCCTTAAATAGGATAGCACTACCCACTGCATTATTCAATAAACTCAAGTGGGTATAAAAAAACTGGTTCTGAGGGAAAATCAAAAGGAATCTTTTGTTGTGTAGTTGTAATTGGATCAGGAACACTTCTGTGCACTAGATGGGGGGAAAAGACTGATGAGAGAGATGAGGACATGGAAGAAGAGCTTCCCTATCTGTTTCTATGGACTGGCTACTGAGAGGTAGTTGCTACAGTGACTTTGGTGACAGCTGAGCAGCCTGCAGAGACAGCACAGGGGAGTGGACAGACAGTGGACACAGGAGTCCGGGGAACTGAGATCTGCTTCCACCTCTGCCATTACCCAGCTATGTAACCTTGGGCAAGTCACTCAACCCTCATGTCTCCCCATCTGCAAAATGAGAGGCTAGAACCAAATTATCTCCAAGATCCTTCCAGCTCAAACTGATTATGGCCCTATGATTCTAAAGGCAATCAGCGGTCATGGCTCAACGCCTCCTGAGTGGTTCTTAGCCTTGAAATGAGCAGGCTCATGGTAAAAGCCAAGGACTTGATGGCCTGTGGAATCTGGAATGAATTTTTTCCCTTGTAACCTCTTCTTCCTTCAAGAGTAATGGATTATGGCTAGGATATGAATTTTTGGTGGGAAACGATGAACCATCCATGTGAACAGACTTAAATTTCAGAACTAGGCTTCTTGCAGGCAATATCTTTGAATCAGTTCAGCCCACTGCTTTAGAGGGTATGTTTTAATCACTTAGAAATGTGGAAATGAAAGTCAGAGTTGAGAGAACATTAACGCTCATCATGATTACTCTCTATTTGTTTTTACCTAATGTTACCTAGAATCCTCTGTTCCTAGTGCTTGCCTAGCGTTTGGGTAACTTTTTGGCTAAGAACATGAAAAGAGATTAGGCATCATTTAGGGCAGGCTAAATGACCTCTAATTTCCCCTACACCACACTGATATCCAGCTATTATAATTGGAAAGAGTTCCTTCTGTTTTCTCTTTTATTTCTCCTTCTATGTAAGTGGATGTCAATTATATGCAGTGTGCACTGAGCTTGGAATTAGGGCACTTATATTTGGAAAGTCACCTCATATTTCTAAGACTTATTCTTGTACTTATACAATGAAGGTTTTCTCTCAGATGTCATTAAGGTCTTTTGAATTCTGAAGTGAAAGTGTTAGTATCTGCATTGTGCTCTGATAGAAGCACAGGAAACAGGATTTAAAGATAAGACACTTAACCTCAGGGAGTTTATACTTAATTTTTCAGTAACATTTCTGCCCATTGATTTCTGAATTTAAAAAGTGTGCAGGGGTATTATTTCACCTCAGAATCTATTTCAACATTTCTAGATTGCCTGGGAATTCTCTTCACCCAACCGGATACAACTATTTTTGAAATATGAACTTGTTGCTTCTCTATAAATATTTCCTCCATGTGATTTTTTATTCCTCATCTTTCAAAAATATGTTCTATTTCATTCTATGATGTTACATGGAATGAAACCTCAGACATTTCAGGGTATGGATAGTAATGGAAGAATGTATAAACCAATGGCAAATAGTTGATTTCTTCTCAATCAGAAGTATTGTTGTTGTTGTTAGGTGCCATCGAGTCGGTGTCTGACTCATAGCAACCCTCATAGGGTTTTCAATGGCTGACTGTTTTGGGATTACCTTGGGAATGGATTGCCAGGCCCTTCTCCCATTTTTGCAGTGCTGGGAATTGAACTCGGGCCCTCAGAGACTGCAGCGCAGTGCTCTACCAACTGAGCTAAATCCCAGCTCCCAATCAGAAGTAGTAGCATAATTTTAGTCACAGCCTGATCTTATTATTTTGTGTGATTTAGTATCTAAACCAAATAGGTCTGGAGTCAGCCAGAACAAGATCACAGTCTACTCCTCCCATTACTAGCTGTGTGAAATTGGACCATTAAGTCACTCCTTTGAACTAATTTTCTTGTCTTAGAATTTTCTGTGAATTAAATGAGAAAGTGTATATAAAGCACTTAGCACAAATTTAACCTGTGATGAGCACCCGATACATGAGTACCCATATGAGAGTTATGACCAATTGCCTCAAGATTTGAAGGTCACCAGATGACTCTTTCCTGCTAACTATTTTAAAACATATTGATCTTGGACCACCTTCTTCATTCTGCTGGATCTCCGTTCCTTTATCTGCAAAGCTGGTGAGATGTCCACCAAAGTACCTTTTCTTTTAGCAGTCATGTTCTACATTCAAGAGAGCAAAGATGTTTCATCACTTTTGCAAGCTCCAGCAATTGATAAGTACTTTTCTTGAATGTTCTCTTAGAATAGCATAATGATTAAGTGAAGAGGATCTCCTCACCAAATTGCCTAATTCTGTATTTAATTTTCTAGTTTATTTGCCATGTATGGCCTCAAGCAGCTTACTCAATTTTGCTGTGCTTAAGTTTTCTCATCTGTAAAATAAGAATAATAAGAACACTTACTTCATAAGGTAGTTGTGCGGGCTAGTCCAGTTTATCTGTTGAAAGGTCTTCATGTCTCATATAAAGCAAGCACTATATAAACACTTGTCATAATGATATTAACATTTTTGCTGCTGCTGGGGAGGATTCTGGAGCTACTTCTGATTTCAGGAGAAAGGTATACTGTCATTGGATGTCTAAATCCACCTGGAAGGGGACACAACAACATTCCTTTTCTATAGCAACCTAAGGGCATATGTGGTTCAAATCAGAAAGTGCCACCAGTAGGTCATTCAGTAGATCACTAAAGCTGGAGGAGAGAGAAACAGTGTGTTGTGTTCTACAAAACTGACTTCAGTGGATGAGGCAAGATGAAGTAGTGTCATGAGTGAGAAGCAGAGAGAGACAAGAGAGCTTCCTTTCTTGGATATGTGGTCTTAAAGTCCATGAGGCAGATTATGGCAGGTAATGCTGGGGTGCAGAGAGATGCTTTTTGTAGCAGGGAATATAGTAGAAGAGGTTGCATTTGTAGGTCTCTGGGGAAATTTCTATATAAATATTCAATGGGGTCCTCTTAGAAGGTCTTACTGCTGGCATAACCTTTTCCTTTTCACAGGATTGAAAAAAAATTGTCCTCGCAATTCACAGACTATCAAATAGGGTCCTGTGTATAGTTTGAAACTGTGATCCGAATTCTGTGGTGAGAACAATGATGTGTTTCATTTTGTCCCATTTTCCTTCAGGGAAATGAGGATTCTAACTCTTATTAGCCACTTGCTGATGATGTTAGGCTTAACTTAAATAGAATTATTACTGGCCCTTAGTAAAAGTGTGAATTTACAGTGAACCTTCATTTGTTTGGCTTTGGGTGTGGATAATGATGGTTAGTTTGCAAAGGAGTGCATTCAGAAGGGGTAGCACACCAGTATCATGGGTGTTCTTAAAGAAATGCAACTTCAACAGTTTTTCCAAGTGGAATTTGTTCAGTTAGAGTAGAACTTCTCACAGCAGTTCTATGTGATGCCATAATATTGCCATTTTGCAGATGGGGAACCAAGAAATCAACTATCAGAAAGATCTCTCACCTACTCATGATCTGTATTGGTTAAGTATGGAAGCATGAAACACCATCCCCAGGACTCAGTGACTTAAAGTTGGAAGGCTGTACTATTTTATATGCTTCCCTCATTCAGTTGGGTAGTTCTGCTAATCTGAGGAAGACTCTGACAATCTTGGCTGGGTTCACTCATGCACGGGCAATAAGATGACAGTTCCTCTAAGGACTAACAAGTCTAGGATGATGCCAGTCACATGCCTAGGATTGCCTGGTCATCAGTTGCAGGGAGGAAGGTGACTATACACATTTCATCATCTAAATGTTTAGCCCAGGCTTATCCTTAAGACAACTGAAGCCTAGGTTTCAGTTGGAAACTGAATTGGAAGTGTCACTTCTCCACATTTTATTGGTCAGTCCAGATTTGGAAGGCAGGGAGAGAGACTCTTCTATCAATGGGAGGGGCTGCAGAGTTATATTGCAGAGGGCATTATAAAGTGAGAGGTGAAGGATCACAGATCATTTTCCTTTTGCAATCAATGAACCATAAGATCCTACAAAGAAAACAGGAGTTAATTACAGACTGAGTCACTCCAAAGCCCATGCTTTTAATCATACTACTGCACAGATTCAACAGGTTTGTAATTAGTATTTGAATTGCTGGCAGCATTTTCCTTACTGGGAAGGCTTCAATCTCAGCCTTTCATTTCAACCATGGCGCAGAGGGTTAACTATAAGCAGTAGCTACTCCACTATAAGCAACTTGGTCATACTGATAGATTCTCTTCTATGTGTTCATTTTACCAAAGTAAGGAAAAGAAAAAACAACAAAAACCATTGACAAGAATCCCTATATTCTGGCATAGGTCTGTGTAGGAGGACACGTGCCATATTAAACTGGAGTTTACTCATCAGCATGGGAAGGAAGGGCACATGTGTCCTTCCAGCAGGTCTCTGAATTGATAAACCAATTGTCAATAAATCTTGAACTTCACCTGGTGAACCAGCCTGTCTTGGACCAAAGTATTTATGGGACACAGAAGAAACTGTTGCCAGAATACGACCTCAATTTTACCCTTATGATAGAACTGGCCCATCAGGCAGTACAATGTGGATAACACAGATACTTCTGCTCTGAGAAAATAGGGCTGTAGTGTCTTCTGTCTGCAAGTGTTTTGTTACTTTTAGGGGAATCTCACCTTTATTATGTCATTTGATTTTTCCAAATACTCTTCAAAGTATGTTGTTGTTGTTAGGTGCTATCTAGTTGGTGTCCTACTCACAGCGACCCTATGTACAACAGATGAAAGAGTATTGTTGGTGCTTCTCTGCTATTCATAAGGTTTCCAGTGGCTGATTATCTCTTGGGAGTGGGTTGCTTGGTTCTTCTCCCAAGTCTACAGCTCCTGGTGTTCCCAGGCAGTCTCCCATCCAAGTACTAGCCAGGCCTGACCCTGCTCAACTTCTGAGATCTGACAGGATCAGACACCACAATGGTACAGCTGCAGGCATTCTTCAAAGTATACAACATAAAAATTAAGGTTCTCTCATGACAGTCTAGGAAACTGAGGCATAGGAAAAAGAAAGGATATGCCCTACTTTGCACAATTAGAGAATGACTGAATAAAAGAAACTGTGATCTTAAATCATGATTAGTGCTTTTCTTTCCTGACCCACGCCACTTGAGTATAGAAATAAGTGCCCCATTCTCACTCATGCTTGTGCCTGTGGAGGCACCTAAGTGACTAACAGGTGAGCCAAAACACCAGCATAGAAAAATCTTCACACAAAGGTTGTAACATTTCAATTTATGAGCTGCAGCTTCTTTATGGCATTGTATTTGAGCCACATGGTTTTTAAAATTAAACACTTTAAAAACATTTTTAAATTATGGGGCTTCGTATAAAAACCTAAATTTTGTAATCTATTGAAAAATAAGATATAGAGATACTAGGCTCACATGTTTATGCATATGATAACAATATACCAGTGTGCAGAAGAGACCTTAACCTTTGAGATTGCTATTCTTTCTCCAGGTTCCCATCTTCTCCACCTGGACAGTTTCACCCTTATGGTACCTGTATACCCTCCCCATAGGCATTTGTATTTACATCCTCTTTAACAAGTGCCACTTTAAACACACACACACACACACACACACACACACATGCTTGTACACATGAACTTGTACACACACATATCTTGGGTTTTCATTGTATTTCCTTGGGAATGCATCTCTTCATTCTTCAACTGAGAATAACTTCTCCTTCTACATAATATAAAGACAATAGAGTAAGTTTGCTCATCTCTGGGTAACAGGCTACATGCTTCTACATATGACCTCAGCCTGAGGTATTGGAGAGGGCTTTTCCTAAAAGACAACTCCTGAAGTAGGTCTTGAGAGGTAGGTAAGAATTAGCTGGGTAGAGATAAAAAGGTCAAAACATACTAGATAGACAACATATTCTAAGCACAGGCAGAGAGGCTTGCTTAGACTGTTGTATGAAAGGAAATACAAGACAGCTACCTTTGCAGTAGGAAAAACTATGTAAGAATTGAGAATGTTAAGCGCTCTTTAGGTCTTAGAGGCATTGTATCGCAGGCAAGGGAGAGTGATAATTATTTTATAGATGACGAAAAGCAGTTAAGAGTATTAAACAGAGGATGAATTGATCCACAGAATAGCATGGTAATATTTGCATTTTAAATTGACTATCTGGCAGCTGAAAACGGTAGATTTACTGACAGACAAAACTGGGAACAAGCAGACCATAGCTAAAGCTACTACAAGAATCCATGTAAGAGGTCATAAGGGACTCATGAAATCCTATAGGAAGTAAGAGAAACAAATCTAGAGAGATGCTATTTTGACATTTATTGAACATTAATTGTGTGCAAATACTATGGGAGAAATTAACTACCTTGTCCAACTTTCTATGAATGCTTCAATCTACTCTACAGCCTACCCAGTAAGCAGTTCACTAGTCTCTGATTGGTTACTACTGATGATAAGGAGCCAACTCCCTCGTGCTACAGCCAATTCCCACTTTAATTATTAGAAACATCTTCCTTCTATGGCTTCCTTAAATTGAGTTAATATTGCCCCTGCCCCTCAACTTCCAGTCCTATTCTCTAGAGCTACAGTGACAAAGTTTAATCCCTGTTCTACATGACAGCATTTCAGCTATTTGATGACAGGAATCATGTTTCTCAAAAATTCTCCCTTTTCTGCTAAAAAATTTCCTTAGTTCTTTAGGATTCAACATCTACTCTGCCCTCATCATGCAGTATGTTCAAGTTTTACCTATTGTTTAAAGTCAAGCTTCAATGTGCGCCTAGTGCTCCCAGGTCATGTATCTATGGATTGATTCCAGCTTTACATGAGTTTCCTAAAATGTAGCACTGAGAATTGAACTCCACTTTTCTGAGCAATCTCATCCTCATACAGCTGAACAATGGTCTTTTCCATCTTTCCCATTTTGGGGATACAAGGCCATGATTGGGGTACTTAAGAAACATAAAAGTTCAGTGAGTTCAATTGGGACAGGATTGTAGAGCAGGGGTGCTCTATTTCTGCTTCTGAGAAAAGGTTTCAGTATCATCTCACAGCTTATTAAAAATGTAACTTCTCAGGCTGAGAAATGCAAATTCTCACCCTGATCTAATTCAGACTCTTTGGGGCCTTGGCTCAGGAATCTGCCTTTTCATGAGCTTTCAGGAGACTTCTTACACATGTTAAAGTTGGAGATGCCTAGATTTGGAGGGGCTTTGGTGGTGTGTTCAAGGAGATTTTAAAAACCCAGGCACTTCCTTTTAACCTAAATGCTTTTTCTTTCCCCACATGAGGGCTTAAGCAACGTTTCTGAGAACCATGGACAGCGTCAGCATAACATGAGCATCTTTAAATGCTGGGGGGAGGTCAATGCTGCCCTAATTAAGTTTTATAATTCGGTGGTTGTGGGAAATATTTTTTAAAAAAATAGAAGAGAAAAAGAAAACAAAACAAAACAATATGCCTTTGGTCAATCCATTACAAAAAGGACTAAGGCACTGACCTTTTCATTCTGCCTGTGCCGTGTGTGCAGCAACTCCGTAACCTTTTCCAGCTGGAATAGAAAGTTCAATTAAGTTTGTTGGCTCAGAAATCTGCCTGTGTCCCGGAGAGCAGATTAGGCACTTAGGGGCTGCAATTATCCATCTGCTGCTTCTGCAAAACTGAAAAGAATGCACACGTGCCGTACCTATCTCTCGGCACACGCCGATGCGGATATGTGCATATCTGTATGCATGTGCACATGCCCAGGCTACAGACAGGCAGTAGCTGCAGCTGAGAAATTCAATTGCTTCCAAATTTGAGTTCTTCATGTATTGTTGGTGATGATTTTTCAGTTAGAGAGAAGTCTGAGAGTTGGCACCTGCCCAGTTCCTGACTACCACATTCATCCTCTCTTCAAAGCTGGGTCCTCTGAATAACACCTTGATCTTTCCAAGGTATGAAGGCAGAATATGGCCTTGGTTATGGGTAAGGGCACATAAGGAAGCTACTTTCCACATTTAGGGGACTAAATATGAAGGCCACTTTCCTCGGGGAAACAATTTGTATAGCAGTTGAGAATACTAACTGTGAGAGTCGTGTCTGAATCTCAGCAGAGCAGTTTACAAGATGTGAATCATGAATTGTTGTTGTTAGGTTCTGTGCAGTCAGTATGTGACTCATAGAAACCCTATATACAACAGATAAAAACTATTGTTGGTGCTTCTCTGCTATTCACAGGGTTTTCAATGGCAGATTGATTTTTGGGAGTGGGTTGTCAGGGTCCATCTCCCAAGCCTACAGCACCTGGTGTTCCCAGGTGGTCTCCCATCCTAGTACTAACCAGGCCCTGACACTGCTTGGCTTCTGAGCTCTGACAGGATCGGATGCCACAGGGCTACAGCTGCAGGTGAACCATGAATATATCCCTTTAACTCTGAACTTCAGTTTCCTCATCTGTAAAATGGAGGTAACAGTACTAACCTCATAAAGTGGTTGTAAAGACTGAACAAGACAGCAAACTTAATTGTCTGGCACATAGTGTGTGGAATACATGGCAGCTATGTTTTTCTTTCCTTTTTTTTTGTCTTTTTTTTCATTTTATGGGCAGCACTTGGGGGTTGAACCCAGGTCCTTGCACATACTTTGCAAGTGCTCTGCCACTGGACTGACCCCCTAGCCCATTTTTAAATCTTTCTTTAGAATCAGGATCTTGCTAATTTATGCAGGCCACTTCTGACCTCAAACTCACAATTCTGCTCCCTCTGCCTCCTGAGTCTCTGGGATTACAGGTGTGTGCCTCTGCACCTGGCTGGTAGCTGTGTTTTTTATATTAACAGTCACCCTGATTTTAAGATGTGGTTTTCGTGGCTTAGTCTTTAAATTTCTTCTCTTACTCCCATGCCCCATGTCTAGAAACTGATGTGCCATCTTCCTTTGCCCTGATAGCATCCTCGCATGCCCCATTCTAAGACTCTGTTGTGTCTTGTTTTGTCAGAGACTACAGAACGGCCTCTGAATTTCATATCTACTCTAGCATGTTCTAAAGTTTATACTTGGAAGACTAGAGAAGTGAGCTTTTAAAGGTGTAAATTATATAAACTGTTCTCTTCAGTCCCTTCCTGGCTCCCCACATACAGCTCTCCAATGACTTTGTAGTATTTAAATACAGTGGCCTGTGATACCCAGAATAACCTGGCTTCTGCCTAAGTTCATTTTATGTTCCTTTACTTCCGATCTCCAAGGCTCAGGACACAACAGCCTTTTTGAAGCACCTAAACATACATAGGGGGCTGGGATTTAGCTCAGTTGGTAGAGTGCTGTGCTGCAGTCTCTGAGGTCCGGAGTTCGATTCCCAGCACCACAAAAATGGGAGAAGGGCCTGGCAATCCACTCCCAAGGCAATCCCGAAACAGTCAGCCATTGAAAACCCTATGAGGCTCGCTATGAGTCGGATACCGACTCGACAGCACCTAACAACAAAAAACATGCCTTGGGCTGGGATTTAGCTCAGTTGGTAGAGTGCTGCTCTGCAGTCTCTGAGGTTCCGAGTTCGATTCCCAGCACCACAAAAATGGGAGAATGATGTGGCAACCCACTCCCAAGGCAATCCCGAAATGATCAGCCATTGAAAACCCTAAAAGGGTCACTATGAGTCAGACATGACTCGATGGCACCTAACAACAACAACAACAACAAACATACCTACATCCTTCCCTCCTCAGAACTTCTGCAGAGCTGTTTGCTTACCTTGTGTGATCCTTCACAAGAACGTGGCATCATTGGCTTCTTCTCACTATGTAGTACCACCCCTTGGAAGGCCTGCTTGGACTGCCCTTTTTGGATTCATCTACTCCCCTGCTAATACTTTTTAGTCTCTGTCAAACACAAGTGATATTGACTGACTCCCTTGCTACAGTACATTTTTAGTAAACAGCTGCTATTTCTTCTTATTCAGATCATCTATGCTTATATCCACATTCATGGTTTGGTTATTGTTACAAAACCAACCATCCTAAAATTTAGTGGCTTAAAACATCTCTTTTATTTTTCTCATAATTTTGGGGCCAGAGATTCAAGCAAATCTCAGAAAACTGATTTCTCTCTGGGTCTGGGAGCTTATTCTTGATCACATGTAGGGGTAGGTCTGGCAATTCTGTTTGCTTCTGTCTCTATTTCAGCTCATGATGTCTCATCCTGCAGAGCTCCAGCATGTGATCTTCTCAGGTAGCCACACTTACATGGAAGCTGCCTCCTAAGGGGTGAGAAGTATGTGCTGCCAGGCTGGTTAAGAGTTACCTCACAATAGGCTAATGTCACATTCACCATCTTTTTTTGCCCAGATCCATCCCAGGGCCATTTTTGAAGATATAATCTTCCATATTTCTTTTTCTTTTCTGTTCTGTAGCTACACTGGCCTTGTTTTGCTCTCATGGGTTTCTTCTAGGGTCAAGGTTCAGGATCTTTGCAAACACCATTAACTCTGCCTGGAATGCCTTCCTTTCCTGTCCTTGTCTAATTAAATCTGACTTCTCTGCCGATTTTAGCTACACCATCTCTTCCTCTCATGTCATTAGTGGAACATTTCTTATATTTCCTTCCAACCCCGTACACAGAAACTAAATCATATCTTCCCAATTTTCTTCCTTCATAGCATTTATCAAAGTTTAGAACCATGTTCTTGTACTATTCTTGAATTAATTTTCCTCCACTTTTCTCCACATGCCATGGGTGTAAGCTTTAGGAGGTAGGAACTGAGCTTGTGCTCATTACTATTTTTACCCTTAGTGCCAAGTCCAGGTCTTGACACATACTAGTTGGTTAAAACACTTTTGTTAAATAAATCAAAGCCTGAAATTGCTGTTATGGCCTTACATCCATGGAAGAAGTCAGTTCATGTGGAAACTTTACTTCCTCATTGTTGTTAGGTGCTGCTGAGTCAAGTCCAAGATCCTTTATACCACAGAGTGAAACATTACCCAACACTCCAACACTGCTATGCCTGGCACTATGTCTGACAGTGATTCTCTGCTATTTATAGAGTTTACAATGACTGATTGGTTTGGAACTGGGCTGCCAGGTCCTTCTCCCAAACCTATAGACCTGGTTTTCTCAGGTGGTCTCCCATCCAAGGTCTAACCAGGCCTGACCTGCTTAGCTTCTGAGATCAAATGGGATTAGACACCAGGGTGGTACAGCTGTGGACCTTGCTTAATGACATTAAAATACAAAGATCCCTTACTAGTCGTTGTTACTTTCCTTTAATCCCTAGCAAATACCTGCAGTGAATGCTAAAGGCCCCAATTAAGCCTAATATAAATGTTCCTATGCTAGTAATGGAGTTATAGACAAATAAATCCCCCATAAGCTGAAAATATTTTAAGTTGAAAGTACATTTACTATACCTAACCTTCCTGACATCTTAGTTTAGCAACAAAGTACACTGTAGTGTATTTTTTGTTTGCCCATATGATGGATCATGTGTCTTACAGGAAGCTTCAGTTCCCTGTCAGTGCACAGCGTCATGAGAGAATCTTACCACATACCTACGGCCCAGGGATAGGTCAAAATTCAAAATTTGAAGTGTGGTTTCTCCTGAATATGTATTGTTTTCACACCATTGTAAAGTTGGAAAATCACAAGTTCAAGTCTACATAGTGAAAACAGCCACGACTTTGTCCTCAGACCTGAGTTTGGATTTCTTACTAATGTCTGAATTTAGGGGATTTATTTAATATTCCTAATTTTTCCATCTGTAAAGTAGAACCCAAAACAATCAGCCATGAAAACCCTATGAAGGTGAATATGAGTCAGAATTGACTCAATGGCACTTAAAAACAACAACAACATACAGACAATACTTAGCACAGTGCTTGATCCAGTAATCATTTTAATAGTTTAAAATTCATAAAAACAATAAAATATACAAGTTTTTAGCATGAAGTCTTACTCTTTTCCTTCATGTGGCTTATTACCATTGAAGGATATAATTTTTGCTTAATCCATGGTATCAGTTTTCATCTGGTCTAAGTGTACTTGCTAAGTAACTAGAAAATAACAAATTATTAGTCCTTACATAAATTAGAATTGACTTCTATGAAAATTAGCATAATGGATCTATTGATTTTTTAGGAAGAAAAATAAATTTGTCTTCTGTGATTGTTCCATCTGTGAACTTACTCCTTCACTTGGTTTTTGATCATTGGGTAGAATGACAAGGATAGAAAAGTTTGGAAGAATTCTTACTTGGTGGGAATAAAGCATATACTGGGAATAACTATTATTTAGGAAAATTAAGCTTTTTGGGATGACAGAGATGTAAGTCTTTAAAATCTATTCTAGCACCAGAGATTTAGATTGCATCAGACTCCACAGAGAAGAGTTTTATGTGCATACTAGGGTCTTTACATGCACAAACTGTTAGCATGCTTCCATTTTAAAGATGAGTAAACTGAGGATCAGAGAAAAAATATTACACAGTATTGTAGCAAGCATTTGGATCTAATTTTGTGTTAGCATTAGCAGGTGCTCTTTCTCATATTTTTCATAGCTTGTTCCAGTCAGGAAGAGATAGGTAAATCAGTAGGGAATGATCATAGCATAGAAATTAATTTCAAGTTGCCGTAGTCATTGCTGTCAGAGTCTAAAGTCCTGACATGGATTAGCAGCCTGTCCACTTCCTCCTCTGAGAGGAACCACCAGTCATACTCATGCGTGCCCTGGGTGGTACCCCCAGAGCCACTGTCAGTCTCGCCATCAGACAGGACGTGTCCAGGAAGAAGAATTTGCAGCTGGCTGCTCCACCGTTCAGGTCCCATCTGTGTCAATTGAGTAATTTATGGATGCACTTTTTCCTGCACTGCAAAGGAGATGCACAGGACCTTTGGAAATAATTCAATCTCCTTCAAGGGAACACATTTGGGGAAATTATTGTTAATGCATCTGAGTAAGAGGTGCTCAACCTCGACAAATATTTCATGCAATTATAGCAAAGATGAGACAGTGACAACCAGTGACCATCAATCATCCCCCAGATCAATAATAACCATGGAACATGCAATCAAACCTAATCAACACCCTGTGATTAAAGAACACAGTCTTTCTTCCTTACTCACAGGGTTATGGTCTCTTGAAGAAATTGGCCTGGAGTCCTTGAAATAGCACAGAAGGTATAAACAAGCATAAAACTATGGGCTTTAGTATCAAATAGGCCTGGGGCACATCCTGTAAATACTTGCTTCTTAATCTTGGACAAAATAATAATAATAATAATAATAATAATAATAATAATAATAATAATGATGATGATGATGATGATGATGAATTCTTGCTACATACACTTTTGGTACCATGCTGTATGCTAAACACTTCATCTGTACTATCTCATTTAACTCTTCTAATATATACATAAGTTATGCTTGACAAAGAGGAAACTGAGTCTCAGAAAGATGGGTTGGCTTACTGAAGGTGACAGTCACAGCAATTGACAGAAGCATGACTCCAATACAGTTCTGACTAAAGCTTCAGTAATTCTCAAACTGGTTCCACATCAGAATCACCGGGGGAGATTTAATACTTATATTTTTAAATATTTTTAAATGCTAGACAACATTGTCTGGCTGATTGGTTTGGAACTGGGCTGCCAGGTCCTTCTCCCAAACCTATAGACCTGGTTTTCCCATGTGGTCTCCCATCCAAGGTCTAACCAGGCCTGACCTGCTTAGCTTCTGAGATCAAATGGGATTAGTGGTAGACAACATGTGCAGGATGTTTGGAAACACACATACACACACGTGTGTGTGTATTTGTTGTTTGTTGTTAGGTGCAGTTGAATTAAGTTCAACTCATAGAGACCCTATGTACAGCAGACCAAAACACTTGTTAATTCTGCGCCAGGCACACGATCTTATTTATGTTTGAGCCTATTGCTGCAGACACTGTGTCAATCCATCTGGTGGAGGGTGTTCCTTTTTTAAATGACCTGCCACTCTCCCAAACATGATGCCTTTCCCCAGGTATTGGTCTCTCCTGACTACATGTCTGAAATATGTAATATGCAGTCTAGACATCCTTACTTCCAAGTGGCACTCTGGTTGCACTTCTTCTAGAACAGATCTGTTGGTTCTTTTGGCAGTCCATGGCATATTTAATAGTCATCTCCAACACCATAATTCAAAAGCATCAGTTCTTTTCCTGTCTCCTTGGTTTAATGTCCAGCTTTCACAATCATATGATGTGACTGAAAATACCATGGCATGAGTCAGGCACATCTTAGTCTTCAATGTGACATCTTTAGTTTTCAGTATTCTAAAGCGATCCTTTGCTACAGCTTTTCCCAAAGCAATGCATCATTTGATTTCTTGACTGCTGCTTCCACAGGTGTTGATTGTAGAGCCAAGTAGAGAAAAATCATGGGCAACCTCAATCTTTTCTCCATTTATTGTGAAGTTGCATACTGACACAGTTGTAAGGATTTTTGTTTTGTTGATGTTGAGTTGCAATCCATACTGAAGGCTATGTTCTTTGATCTTCATCAGTAAATGTTTCAGATCTTCTTCACTTTCAGCAAGCAGAGTTGTGTCATCTGGATAACGTAGGTTGTTAATGAGTCTTCCCCTAATCCTGATTCTGCGTTCTTCCTCATAAAGTCCAGCATCTTGGATTATTTGCTCAGCATAGAAATTGAAGAGATATGGTGAAAGTATACAGCCCTGACGTACACCTTTCTAAACTTTAAACCATGCAGTGTTTCCTTGTTCTATTCTAACAACTGCTTCCTGGTCCATGTACACATTCTTCATGAATATAATTAGGTCCTCTAGTATTCCCATTTTTTGGAGTGTTCTCCCTAATTTATGGTCCACACAGTCAAATGCCTTTGCACAGTCAATAAAACACATATAGACATCGTTCTGATATTCTCTACTTTTAGCTAATATCCACCTGACATCAGCAATGAAGTCCCTGGTTCCCTGCCCTCTTCTGAAACCAGCTTGATTTTCTGGTAATTCTCTGTCTATATATTGCTGTAGTTGATTTTGAATGATCTTGAGTAAAATTTTGCCTGTGTGTGATATTAATGATATTTTCTGATAGTTCCCACATTCAATTAGATCCTCTATTTTGGGAATAGGCACAAATGTGGATCTCTTTCAGTCAGTTGGCCAGGTAGCTATTTTCCAAATCTGTTGGCACAAATATGATAACACCTCCAGTTCTGCATCTGTTTGTTGAAACATCTCTATTGGTATTACATCAATTCCTCAAGCCTTATGTTTCACTAATTCTTTCAAGACGGCTTCCACTTCATCCTTCAATACCATTTGTTCCTCCTCACATGTAACCTCTTCAAATGGTTGGTAATCTACCAATTCTTTCTTGTATAATGACTCTGTGTATTCCTTCCATCTTCTTTTGATGTTTCCTACATCATTTAATATTTTTCCTGTAGAATCTTTCACTATTGCCACTCGAGGCTTGAATTTTTTCTTCACTTCCATAAGCTTGAGAAACACAGAGCATGGTTTTTCCCTTTTGGTTTTCTGCTTCCAGCTCTTCTCACATGTCATTAAAATATTTGTTTTTGTCTTCCTGAGCTGCCTTTTGAAATCTTCTGTTTAGTCCCATAACTTCATCATGTCTTCCTTTCACTTTAGCTGCTTGATGTTCAAGCGCAAGTTTCAGAGTCCCTTTTGATGTGTAATTTGGTCTTTTCTTTTTTCCTGTCTTTTAAATATTTCCTGTCTTTTGCTTTCTTCATGAATGATATATATTATGTCGTGCCACAACGCATCTGGTCTCCTGTCATTTGTGTCTAATGCATTAAACCTGTTCTTGAGGTGGTCTCTGAATTCAGGTAGGATATATTCAAGTTCATACCTCGGCTCTCATACACTTGGACTAATTTTCTTCAGCTTTGATTTGAACTTGCATATGAGAAGTTGGTGGTCTGATCTACAATTGGCACCTGGTCTTGTTCTGACACTTGAAATGGAGCTTTTCCTTTGTCTCTTTCCACATATGTAGTTAATTTAGTTCCTGTATGTTCCATCTGTTGACGTCCATGTGTATAGTCTCCATTTATGTTGTTGAAAAATGTATTTGCAATGAAAAGGTCATTGGTCTCACAAAATTCTATCATGTGATCTCCAGCATCATTTCTTTCACCAAAGCCATATTTTCCAACTAATGAGCCTTCTTTGTTTCCAACCTTTGCATTCTAGTCACCAGTAATTATCAGTACATCCTGATTGCATATTTGATCAAATTCAGATTGCAGAAGCTGATATAAATCTTCCCTATCTTCATTGTGGCCTTAGTGGTGGGTGCATAAATTAAATAATAGTCATATTAACTGGCCTTCCTTGTAGGCGTATGGATATTATTCTATTACTGACAGCATTGTATTTCAGGACAGATCTTGAGATGTCCTTTTTGATGATGAATGCAACCCCATTTCTTCTTAGTTTGTCCTTCCCAGCATAGTAGACCATATGATTATCTGACTCAAAATGGCCCAGGCAGTCCATTTTAGCTCACTGATGGCTAGATTGTCAATGTTTATGCACTCCATTTCTTTTTAAATGACTTCCAATTCCCTAGATTCATACTATGTACATCCATGTTCCAATTATTAATGGATGTTGCGGTTGTTTCTCCTCGTTTTGAGTCATGAGACATCAGCAAATGGAGGTCCCTGGGACTTTACTCCATTTCCATCATCAAGGTAAACTCTACTTTTAGGAGGCAACTCTTCTCCAGTAGGCTTTTGTGTGCCTTCCAACTTGGGAGGCTCATTTTCCAGCACTATGTTTGACAGTGTTTCTTTGCTATTCATAGGGTTTCCAATGGCTAGTTGTTTCAAGAATGGTTTGCCAGTGCCTACTCCCTAATCTTCCTTAGTCTGGAAGCTCAGCTGAAACCTTTCCATCATGGGTGACCCTGAGAATGACTAGGAATATCAGGTGCTATAGGCTTGGGAGAAGGATATGGCAACTCATTCCCAAAAACAACCAGCCATTGAAAACCCTATGAATAACAGAGAAGAACTAACAATACTGTTTCTTCTGTTTTATATGGGGTCACTATGAGGTGGACACTGACTTGACAGCACCTAAGAACAATAATAATACACACATGTATGCACACATATGTGCATACACATAAACACATATTTACATATACATATGTACACACATATATATGTGTATATATATGTATGTATATATGTGTATATGTGTGTGTGTATATATATATATAATATATATATATATATATATACACACATATATATCCCCCACACGTCTGTCAGTTTGCCTCACTGTGGGGGCTTGTGTGTTGTGATGAGGCCGAGAGCTTTGCCACTGTAACCTTGGACATGAGCAAGGTTACCCAAGGTGGACAGGTATTCAGCTGAGCTTCCAGACTAAGACAGACTAGGGAATAGGACCTGGCGAGCCACTCCCGAAACAACTAGCCATTGAAAATCCTATGGATAGCAAAGAAACACTGTCAGATATAGTGCTGGAAA
>VMDO01003668.1:0-87256 GCA_007922755.1 Pedetes capensis
GGGCTGGGATTTAGCTCAGTGGGTAGAGTGCTGCGCTGCAGTCTCTGAGGCCCCGAGTTCAATTCCCAGCACCGCAAAAATGGGAGAAGGGCCTGGCAATCCACTCCCAAGGCAATCCCGAGGCACTCAGCCATTGAAAACCCTATGAGGGTCGCTATGAGTCGGATACCGACTCGACGGCACCTAACAACAACAACAAAGCACCTTATAGAAAAGGATAAGCCCTTTTCTACTTCCTAGCGGTAGGAGGTATTGACTAATAGAGCATCGGTTGTAACCTGGCAACTAATTTGGAAACAGAACAATGCAGTTTAAAATATCCTAAGGAACATTTAGTCATGAAGTCCAAGTGTGTAGTTTCTGACACACTGTTTTCTTCCCTTGAGGTTGGTTGATCTATGTTACTGTTACTTGCAACAATTAATAAGATATAACTTACTGTATTTGAAAAATAACATGCCATTAAAAAAGTTCTCAAAGTCTAGAAATCTTTCTAATATTGTTTTCCTGAACCCCTCACCCCCACTTAGGGTTCAGAAGTAGTGACAGGTAATGCGAAAAAGGGGACATACTTCTGGATTCACATTAACAAGTATAAAATGGTGGAGACCATCACGTGCCTTTCTAAGGAGCCATTCCCTGCCTCCAATTATATCCGCTTATTTGGCCAGCATGAGCAGGCCCTCAACAACCTGTGTGCTCGTTACAGTGGCAAGCTGGTCACAGATCTCTACAGGTAAGTTGGAAATTGCCTTTGACTATGGGGACTTACAATGACTTGTGATGTCTCATGGCTGAGGGATGTGTGTTGTGATGCACTCCAGAGCAAAACAGGAATCCCTTGGAGAATCTAGAATGGCCAGATTTCATTCTGATATAATAAAGAATATCTGACCACAAGCATTGGCTGTAGAACATAAGGTCATGTGAGGAAGGGCATGGACTTGGATGTGTCCACACCTGGGCCCAGACCCCAGATGTAACCCAGATGTACATCGCCTTTGTGCCATAGAAGACTGAGATGCCTTTCCACACCCGGCTGCCCAGAGGAGTGGTCAGAGCCTAAGAGGAAGACTGTAGGTCAGGATGTGGGAAAATCTGGTCCTACTGGAACTTCAGTGATCCCAGCCTTTTTCCTTGCAGTGTGTGTATAAGCAGAGGTGAGTGACTATTTGTCTAAGATGCTGGTAAGAATTCCTACACTGGACGATCTAAATCTGTCTTTTCAAACTCTAAGACACTACTTCATCATAAGTTTCATAATAAGCTTGTCAAGTTCCATGAACAGCCAGTGGATTTGATGGGAAATATATTAAATCTTAGAGCTCAATCTGGTGAGAACTGCCTTCTTTCATATTGATTCCAATATCATAACACAGTATAAGTCTCCAAGGTATCTTAAGGAAGGCGATTTTAGAGTGGAAGGCGACTTTTGGATGCAGCTTGCCTAGCAAAGTTAGGAGAATTTCCTGTGTCTGCAAAACAAGATGATGATAGAGCCAGCAACCAGATATAGATGAAGGATGTAAATCATAGGATTCCAGTGTCCTGGAGACCCACAGGGGCAACTGCCAGTATCATAATCAATATTTACTCTCTCTTAAATTTTTTTTAACACAAGCCAAAAAGAGGTGAAACATGCTTATATTCTTTAAGGAAAATAATACTGGAAATCTATATGCCTACCACCTACATTGGGCTGGGATTTATCTCTCTTGGTAGAGCACTGCTCTGCAGTCTCTGAGGTCCTGGGTTCAATTCCCAGTACTTCAAAACTGGGAGAAGGATGTGGCAATCCACTCTCAAGGCAATCCTGAAACAATCAGCCATTGAAAACCCTATGAGGGTCGCTATGAGTCAGACACGACTGGATGGCACCTAAAACAACAACAACAACAACAACAACAACAACCTACATTAAGAAATAATTCCTTCCTTGGGACATTGGAAGCCCATCTCTGGTCATACCCTCTCTATCTCTTGGGAGATAGCCACCATCTTGAAGTTGGAGTTAGTCATTCTGTTTCTTGTAAAGCAGTGATCAGCAAACTTTTTTCTATATGGGGACAGAAATGGCCTCTGTCACAAGTACTCAACCATGTCCTTGCAGTAAGAAAGCAGCTACAAACAATACATAAACAAATGGACATGCTGTGTCCCAGTAGAGCTTCATGTACTGAAACAGGTCCTGGCTAGATATGATCCAGGGGTCAAAATTTACCAACCCTGTTTCAAAGATGTGCACATATCTACGAGATGTGAACAAAACATACAGTGAATGTTTTGAGAAAAAAATCTACTACAGTAAAAGACACATTACCATTTATCCTCCTCAAAAATATTCCTTTGGGCTTTGAACACACCCATCATTCTTGCCACTTTCTGAAGCAGTTCAATAAGTCCTTTTTCATGAGTAATAATTTTTCAAACATTCACTATAATTTTTGATCACACCTCATATGATGTTGTCAATAGTATATTAATTTGTTTTGCCTATTTTTGAATAGAACACACAGCTTACTAAAGAAAGTCAATACTCTGTTTGTGTTTGTGAGAGCCATCCGTGTTCATAATATGTAACTATAGTTCACTTACTCTTCCTGCCTTATAGTCTTCCGTTGTGTAACTGTATCATAAATCATTCATGTATTTTTATTGTTCATTGGGGCTCTGAGTTATTTCCAGTTTGGTGCCATTAAAACAAATATGATAGCCATTGTAGACAAACCTCATGAGAAGAATTTCTGTAAGGGTATCCTAGCCATGTAATTGCTGGCTTCTGGGACATAAACATCTTCATTACTAGTTGATGCCCACATGTTTCCCAAAGTAGTCAGATCTATCTAAACTCCTCCAGCAGTGCATGAGAGTTCCTTTTGCTCCATAGCCCTGGCACACCATGGAACTGATCAGAGTTTAAAATTTGGCCAATGTGGTGGTATGCAAAGGTATCTTATCATCGGCTTTAATTTTCCCTTCTATGATTAATAGGGCAGTTAGATATCTTTTTACTTGTTCATGGGACATCTGTGATATTTTCTGTGAAGTGCCTATTTGTGACATTTGTCCATTTTTCTTTTGCGCTTAGTAATTCATGAGAGTTGTTTATATACTCTGGATACAAACAGATATTGGTTATATATTTTGAATGTGTCTTCTATTTTGAGACTGTTCTTTTCTTTATGATGTCAAATAATAGATATTCTTAATTTAATGTAATCTGTATTCTTCAAGGATGTCTTGGATATTTTTGTCCCTTTTCTCTTCAAAAAATTTTATAATAAACTTGTAAAGTTCCATGAAATGCCCTGTTGGATTTAGTGGGAAGTGCATAAAGTCATAGTTCAATAGGCAAGAGTTGATGTTTTTGATATTGATTCCAATATCATAATGTAGTATGTCTCAAAATTTATATGGGCTTATTTCACATCTTTCATAAAGGTATCATTTTGTCCATAAATGGCTTGCAATTTTTTTCATTTGACATGATCCAAACAGCCTTATATCTTTTGCTGCTGCTGCAAAAAAAATCATTTTTATTGAGTTATTTCTGGTGTATGGAAGTGTTCTAGGTTCTTGTAAGGTTCTGTGTCCTGAAAACTTACTGAACTTCTTAGTTCAAACACCTATTTATAGATTATTTTAGATTTTCCACATAGAAAAAATTGTATCATCTGAAAATAATGGCAATTCTCTTTCTTCTTTTCCAACTTTTGTGATTTCAACTTCTTTTTTCTTGGCCTACCACATGGGCTAAGATTTATACTATAAAGTACAATAGGAGTAGTGAGAGGTAGCACCCTTGTCTCTTGCTGAGTCTTAAAGGGAATGTGTGCAGTATTAAGTATGTGACATTTGCCATTGGTATATTGTTGTTGTTGTTAGGCTCCATGGAGTCGTGTCTGACTCATAGCAACCCTTATAGGGTTTTCAATGGCTGATTGTTTCAGGATTGCCTCAGGAGTGGGTTGCCACATCCTTCTCCCATTTTTTGTGGTGCTGGGAATAGAACTCGGGACCTCAGAGACTGCAGAGTGGCACTCTACCAACTGAGCTAAATCCCAGCCCCTTGTATTGGTATAGATGCCCTTAATTAGGCTAAAAAAATTCCTTTCGATTACTAGTTTTCTAAGCTTTGAATGTGTGTGTGTTGAGCCCATGCATGCATACATGCTGGGGATCAAACTCAAGAATTCTGTGCATACTAATAAGCACACACACTGCCACTGAGCTGCATCCTCTGTCCAGCATTTTTATCATGAATGGACTTTTTATCCTTTTTCCAGAAAATGTGCTTAATTTCTAAAACCTTTTATGTATAAGGATATCTTCCTAATGCTTGCAAATATGAATTATATTTGGATAAATTATCAAATTCTTTAGTCATAGGCTTTCCTTTTTCAAATCTTTGTAGACTTGATTCTAATATTAATCTTATGTTTTACTGATATTTATCTTAAACAAATAAAAGCACAGACATGTAAAAAGTAAATCCATTTGCTCCTTAGCTTGTGTCTAGGATTTTATTGTTGCTATCAGTCAACTTGCAGCCGTATCATTGTGGCGTCAGATCTCAGAAGCTAAGCAGGGTCGGGCCTGGTTAATACTTGGATGGGAGACCGCCTGGGAACACCAGGTGCTGTAGGCTTGGGAGAAGGACCCAGCAACCCACTCCCAAAAGACAATCAGCCATTGAAAATGCTCTGAATAGCAGAAAAGCACTGACAATAGTGTTTCACCTATTATATGTAGGGTTGCTATGAGTTGGACATTGACTTAATGGCATCTAACAATAGCAAAAATCAGTTGACCTTACTCAAAACCTTTGAGTTCGAGGGGAATTAGTTGTTGAAGAAAATTTCTACTTGGTGGTGAATGATGTGTTAAGCATTTTCTCTGAGAAAAAGAAAAAAGAAAGAAAGAAATGTGTTTACATTTGACCAAATTCAAAGCTCCAATTGGTTTGTTTCTCCCTAAAAGGTGATTTTGAAACACAGCATTGGTGAGCTTCGGACCACTAGTCTGGGTGCAGCTGTTAGCTGATTATGGTAATGATTTTAAAAGTTAATTTGATTTGTTAAGAGCGAACATTTGGGATGGCCAAACAAGACAGGACAGCACTAGCTACAGGAGACACCGATTGACATCTGTCAGAAAGAAGCAGGGGGCAGGAAGCTGGCTGCTGGTGGTTTGTGGGTGAGGTGCTGAGGGTCCTGCCATGCCTTGGCAGCCTCCCCTACACGTGTGTTTGTGTGCATCCGCAGCTGTGGTCACATTCTTTTCAAGTGCCCCAAATGCTGCCAGGTCCCGGTGCTGATTCTTGGCCTAGCACCGCTGCCCCGTCTGCTGTCAGGCAGACTGCGTGGCTCTCTCCTAGCGGGGTGAATGGCTTAGCTGATTTTGGCTGTGATATGATTACTGATTGTTTTCCTGACCTTGGCAGCACCAGCAACATCTCTTGTTCAAATCTGGGCACGTTTCCTCTGTGCACTTCTATCCACCACGGCTGGGGCACCTTCCTCGATGCTGGGAGGGCGATGGTTAAGCAGCCACTCAATTCCATAAGTCAGGCATGACTTCAGGCTGGGTTCCTCTCCCTGTTCAGAGAAGCCCTCTGGATCTTTTCTCTCCCTTCCCCCATCTACTCTCCCTGCCTCAAGGGCCAGGCAGTGCAGGGGCTGGCTGTTCTAGCAGGATGGTGGCAGCCACTTGGGTCAGATGTTGCTGTGGCAGTTGAAGCCCCACAAGCAGGAACTCACTTGGAGCCATATGGGGACTCAAGGTGACAGGCGAACAGTCAGCCACTGTGATGCCAGGGTGGACCGCAGCCATGAAGCCACAGCACAGCCTAGGGCCACAGCCAGGCTGGCTCAGAGTCGCCTGTATTTTATTCTTCATTTCCACCTTGAAGTGCCAGTACAAACCACTGGCACTGAAGAAGGAGAGAACTGATTCACAGCAGGAGTGTGTGTGTGTGTGTGTGTGTGTGTGTGTGTGTGTGAGAGAGAGAGAGAGAGAGAGAGAGAGAGAGAGAGAGAGAGAGAGAGAGAAAGAGAAAGAGAGAGAGACAGACAGAGAGAGAGAGAGAGAGAGGAATTGATCAAGGGATTGATTTACCACTTTGGAAAAAGAATAGAGCCCATTCTTTATCATTCCTTTCTGAACCAACCAATATATAAAGTCAAATAACGGCTATGTCACTAACATCTGCCCTTCCCTGATATTCCTTTTAAAGATTTGAATCTCACAGATCTCACCATGCACCCATACATACCTGCACACAGGTGCGTGCGCGTGCGTGTGCGCACGCGCACGCACACACACACGCACGCACGCACCTACCTCTCCCAAGCGGGGCAGGGCCCTGCCTGCTAAGAACGGAGAGGAATTTCCTCCTTGCTAACTTTGCTCCTCCCTCCAGGACACAGGAGGTGATGAGGTGACAGGACCTTCAAGGACAGCACAAGAGGTCAAGGTGGGGAAATAATAGGCCATGGTGGGGGAGGGCTTCCTGAGATGCTGCCTGTCAAGGACTTTAACAAGCCATGTTCTGCATTGTCTCTGCTTTCTTAACTCTACCGCATCCTCTTTTGCCCCCACTTATCAGTGACCCTGTAAAAGAAGGATCCTGCCTACTGACTCTCCCACCTTAGCCTTAATTAGCAGTCTGCAGCATCCTTTGTCCTCACCGCATGAATAGGGCTTGCCCTAGCATCAGCCTAGGAGCCCATCAGATACTCATATACCTTGATTAAATCACCTCTTTTCACATCTTAACATCTCAGCTCTCAAAGCCGGCCCCTGACAGCCCTGTCCTTCTGGGAGACAGCGATCCTCCCTGACACTCTCCTCAACACTCAACAGCCTATTTTTAGCGGTAAGTGCTGCTGTGCACAGTCTTCTAAATGGGCTCTGAGAAGGCCCTTTAAAAGGCTGCAGTTACCTTTTTGAACAATGAGTCTCCAAAAGTTCCCCTTAGCAAAGCCACCTGGTGCTATCTGTCTTGGGAGCTGCAAAGCAAGATACTGCTGGCCTCCCTGGCCCCCTAATTTTTTATTAGGCTCCAATAAGATTCATTTAATCATGACTAGAAACTGATGGTCTGTTCCTCCATACTCAGTAGACCTGTGCTGTGTCTGATAGTAAATTGAACACTAGGGGGCCCATTTCCCAGATTTTACAAAATGTTGAAATAGGACTGCCTGCCCTGCCTTCTCAATTTCTTTGTGACTACCCAAAAGGTGTTGGATGACAGTGCTCCCAGTATGTTCCTGTTCGGCTATCCTTTGGAACTTGAGGGTCGCCCAAAGGCCTACGTGTGAAAGGCTTCATCCACAAGGTGGCGCGCTGTTGGGAAGTGTTAGAACCTTTAAGAGATGAGGCCTACTGGGAGGTCTTTAGGTCATTGGAGGCATGCCCTTGAAGGGAATCCTGGGACCCCAGCCCCATGCTCTTCCTCTTTTGCTTCCTGGCCATAAGGTGAATGGTTCTGCTCCTTTGCACGCTCCCCACCATCGCCATCACCACTCCACTGAGGCCTAAGAACAATGGTCCGCCAGTCATGGAATGGAATCTCTAACACCATGAGCCGAAAGAAACCTGTTCTCTTTATACTAGACTGTCATGTATTTTGCTATGTTGATGGAAAGCTGACTAACACACCCTCCCAAGCTTCCCTGTGGGCTACTTGCCATGTCATAGACCGCCCTTCTGTTTACTCTATAAAGTATTCCTGCTCATCTGTATCATTTCAGATAATGCCAGTTCTGCTTGACAGAACAGAATCCTTTCCCAAATGATTTGCTAAAATAAAAAACCCATTCTCTTCATTTTGCTTCCTGCTCATTTAAGTAAGGTCTATTTCTCTGCCCTCATGAAGGATAGTTAGGTGGGGTGTGCTCACATCCTCCATCCAGGGTTTCCTCATTGGTCATTCTCTAGTCTCCTTCTCCAACAGGCAGATCCTAACTCAGTGGTGTTTCTCCTACTACTAAGAGGCCAAACACAAGTTTTTGAACATTTCTTATTCCCAAGATGATGAATCTTTGATCTGGAGGAGTAGGTCAAGGTGAGGGCCAGAGTCCCCTTGATATAACTTGTTAGGTGCCTTTGATTTGGATCCAACTCATAGTGACTCTATGTACAACAGAATGAAACACTACTCAACACTGTGCCATGCCCAGCACTATGTCAGTGCTTCTCTGCTATTCGTAGGGTTTTTGATGGCAGATTGTTTCAGGACTGTTTTGCGAGGGGGCTGCCACATACTTCTCCCAGTTTTTGCAATGCAGGAGATTGAACCCAGGGCCTCAGAGAGCACAGAGCAGCCCTCTACCAACTGAGCTAACCCCCAACCCTTCCTTGACATACCATATATCCATTTTTATCTGCAATATTATTCTGATTTAAAATGTTTTTCTTCCTAGTAATGTCACCTCTTCCTCTGAAATTTGTGTGGAATTAACCTTTCCTGGGGTAGAAGGTGAGATTGTTGGAAACTATCCTGAAATTCTAGTCAGCACATGTTCCTTCAGGTATTCACACCAGAGATTATAGTGTAAAAGAAGGACAAGCGCACCCACTCACATAGTCATGGAGCGAAAGCTAAAACTAATGGACACACGCATGAAGTATGGAGCTCTTTTGTAATTTCCCTCAGGCATGAAGCTATCACTTGTCATATCACTTTTGCATTTATCAGAAAGGCCTAGATTAAGATTTTGAGGTGTTGGGAAGATATAAATACTTATTTCAAGTGCTTCATTTTCCCTGGTGTTAGTAAGAATGTTTGCCTGGAGGATAGTGCCATGAATGCAGAAAATAAATGAATATCCTCTCCAACATCAAAGATTTTTTTGGTTAAAGGCTATTATTAATGAGAAGATAAAGACTGAGAAGCACATTCAGAACCAGTTACCATCAATCAATAGTGGGGGGATGGAGTTGGAGCCCCGATGTATTCACTGGTAATTCTTCAGCAGTGTTTCCCTACCATCCTTGTTCAAAGTGAACACCCAGTTTTCCGACCACCCTTTCCAAGCAGGCATTGTTAACTCTTAAAAAAAAAATTCATTGACATTCTCCCTAGTATGATATAAAAGTAGTGCTTTCATTATTTGAAAGGAAATATGTCTACATAAATCACAAATTAATACCTGGTGGAGATGAGTTGGTTGAATCTGCACATCCAATATATTCGGGGGGAATTGCATCTGTATTGAACACGTACAGATATTCTCTAAACAACACAGTTTAGCGACTATTTGGAGAGCATTTATTACATTATATAGTGTTGTTATTGTTGTTGCTAGGTGCCGTCGAGTCCGTATCCAACTCGTAGCGACCCTTATAGGGTTTTCAATGGCTGGCTGTTTCGGGATTGCCTTGGGAGTGGATTGCCAGGTCCTTCTCCCATTTTTGTGGTGCTGGGAATCGAACTCGGGACCTCAGAGACTGCAGTGCAGCGCTCTACCAACTGAGCTAAATCCCAGCCCCTATATAGTGTTAGTAATATAGAAATAAAGTATATGGAAGGTTCTGTGCAGGTTACATGCAAGTACTATGCCATTTTACATGAGGCATTCAAGCATCTGTGGGTTCTGGTTAGGGAAATGAAGGGGAAGGGGTTTCTGGAACCAATTCCCTATGGATACCAAGGGATGATTGCATATCCTGGGGGAATTTGGCTTGAAATCCCTACAATATGTAAAAGCAAATGATTATTTCCTTTTCCTTAGAGTAAAGATGATTACTGACTAAGAGAGTCAAGTTGGCTTTGCAAACTTGTTATTGTTAGGTGCCATCGAGTCAGTATCCTACTCAGCGACCCTACGTACAATAGGCAAGACACTTTGTCAGTGCTTCTCTGCTATTCATAGGATTTTCAATGGCGGATTGGTTTTTGGAGGCGGATTGATTTTTGGGGTTGCCAGGTCCTTCTTCCAAGCCTACAGGATCTGGTGTTCCCAGGCGGTCTCCCATCTATGTACCCATCCAAGTACTAACCAGGCCTGACCCTGCTTACCTTCTGAGATCTGACAGGATCAGATGCCACAGTGGTATGGCTGCAGGCTTGCAAACTTGGACACACCATTTACCTTCATTGAGCATCCATTTCCCCATTATTGTATACAATCTGTAGTATAGATTGTTGTTGTTGTTGTTGTTAGGTGCCTTCAAATTGTGTCTGACTCATAGTGACCCTTATAGGGTTTTTCAATGACTGATTGTTTCGAGATTGCCTCAAGGATGGATTGCCACATCCTTCTCCCATTTTTGTGGTGCTAGGAATCGAACCTGGGACCTCAGAGACTGCAGAGCAACACTCTACCAACTGAGCCAAATCCCAGCCCCATAGTATAGATTATACTATAATAAATCTTCCCACTTCACAGGACAAAAGTTAAAGATGATGTGAAAGTTCTGAAATAAAATACAGGTACAAAAAGTTTTAAGTACATAAAGTACTATACAAGTGCAAACTTTTATAATTACTTCAACTCATGAGTTCATGGTCACTCCAGGTCATATTAGCCTTTATGGAGAGATGAAAATAGTTCTGACCATTTATGCAATATTCCTTCACTCTCTCAAAACAAATTTAGGAAAATATGTGCTCCCTTTAGTAATTCAAATATTATATAAAATAATGCAAGTGTTTTGAAGTTCCATTGTATATGTGCTTGCTATAACTTACTTTTTAAATTATCTGTATGGAGGAACACTAGATATTTAATACAGGTGTTTTCAGAATCATACCCTAAGATAAAAATTTACTTAGGAAGTGGTCATTATCAAGAATTAAATGAGTGAGGAATCTGCTTCTTTATTTAGAATAAGAATGTATGTACTCAGAGTAGAATTAATAATGTACCAATAATATATCTCCCAAGACAATTTGCAGCAAAAGAGTGGATCAAATGTTTCCATCTAAGCTACAGTTAAAGGTGATTTGATTTCAAACCACTGGGCACACAAGGCAAACAAATATGTTCTGAATATCATTTAAAATGTGAAATTATGAACTGTTGTTATTGTTAGGGGCCATGGAGCAGTCCTACATAGAACAGGTGAAGCAGTATTGCAAGTGCTTCTCTGCTATTCATTGGGTTCTCTTTTTCTAAATCTCCCTTTATTAGTAAATGATGATGGAGTACAGTACTGACTATTTCTATTATGCATCCCTTACATCACTTCTGGCAACACTTTCATCAACCCATAAGGTTCATGGAGACTTATGGCTGATATGTAGTAAAACTCAAATGCATTTTGGGTTATACTCCCCTGTTTTTCCAATGTACTCATGAAGTTGCATTGTTTACATTGAGATTGTTCCTTCCCCATTTAACTCTTTACTTTGGCTCTCCTCCCCATCCTGCCTTCTATAATCTTTGCTTCCCTCTGCTAGTTCCCTCCCTCCTTCTTTCTACTCTTTTTATTGTCCCCTCATTGCTAAGTTTAATTGTGCATTTTTATATATCAATTTATGTATAGGATTTTTTCTTCCTGTAAGTAAGATTGAACTCCCACATATGAGTGAGAACATATGGTATTTCTCTGTTTGAGCTTGTATTTGTTTGCTTAAGATGATGTTCTTCAGTTCCATCCATTTTGCTGCAAATGACATTATTTCATTGTTTATTGCTGAGTAGTATTCCATTGTGTATATGTACCATAACTTTTTATCCATTCTTCTGTTGATGGGCACCTTGGTTGGTTCCATATCCTTACTATTGTGAAAAGTGCAGTATTGAATATAGAGATGGAGGAGTCTCTGTGGTATGATGACTCATCTCCCTTTGGGTATATTCCCAATAGTGGTATGGCTGGGTCATATGACAATTCTATTTTTACTTTTCTGAGGTATCTCCATATTGATTTCTAAAGTGGCTGAACCAATTTACAGTCCCACCAACAGTGTAAGAGGGTTCCTTTTTCTCCACAACCTTGCCAGCATTTGTTATTATTTGTTTTGTTGATCTTCGCCATTCTTAATGGAGTTAGGTGGAATCTCAGAGTTGTTTTGATTTGTATTTACCTAATGGCTAGGGATATTGAGCATTTTTTCATGTGCTTCGTAGCTTTGCAGACTTCTTCATTTAAGAGCTATCTGTTCAGTTCTTTTTCCCACTTGTGTATTGTATTATTTATTGTCTTTGGATTTGCTTTCTTGAGCTCTTTGTAAATTCTAGAAATTAGTCCTCTATCAGGTATGTAAGATGTAAAGATTTTTCTCCCATTCAGTGGGGTCTTTCTTAACTCTGTTGATCGTTTCCTTTGCTTTGTGTCCAGAAGCTTTTTAATTTCATTCATAGAGTTTTCAATAGCTGATTGTTTTTTGGGAGTGGGTTGATGGGTCCTTCTCCCAAGCCTACAGAACCTGGTGTTCCTAGGTAGTCTCCCATCCAAGTACTGACCAGGCCTCACCCTGCTTATCTTCTGATAATTTGACGGGATTGGATGCCACAGTGATATGACTACAGGCTATGAACTGTTGGAGTTATAAAATGTGTCTGGAATCTAACGGGTAACATGTACTCTATTATAGAGTTTTAAAGTTCCTTTGGAAAATTATTTCATGCATTGTTAATAATTACAAATACTTTAGACCTGTGCTGTCCAATACGATAGCCAACTATGATGTGTGAATACTTAAATTTTAATTGATATTAGGACTGGAGAAAGCCTGGAGTTCAATCCTCAGGACAATTTTAAGTCAAATAAAATTAAAAATTCAGCCCCACAGTCACACACTAGCCACATTCATATGTTTAATAGCCACATATTGCTTGTGACTACCCTGTCACATGATTGTGGAAAAGATCTGTTGGACAAAGTGACTATAATCCCACTGCATTTGTTGAATTTGTAGTGGGTGGTGTTGGGCATAGCGTATGTGAGCAAGTACTTCCCATAATGCTGATTGCCAGCTCCATTTGGCTCTCAGTGCCTGTCAGGCCAATGCTGTAGCTAACAGATGGGTGCTCAGTGATCGCCTAATCGGGAGAAGGAGGACATGGTTTCTCTCTGTACCTGCTTTTGTGAGGTCAGTCAGAAAGCTAATTCTCCCCAGATCATGAGCCAGAGGAAGACAGATGGGGAGAGAAGAAGATGTAAGGAAGGCTTCCTGAGGCATTTTGTCACTCTACAGGTGACCCTAGGGCACTCAGCCTTGCTGGCTGAAATAAAGTTTCCATCTCTCCTTACCCTTTTATGCTTATTTAGAGCCCTGCTGGCCAAACCCCAAGCAGCCTGCCACTTCCTCACCAGAATTAGCCAAGAAATCTTGATGATTAATGCTCTATACTGTTGCCTGATCCCTCGGCTTGGTTTGGGGTTTCAGGACAGCTGACTACTATGTTCAGACCTGGCTTCTGTCCTTCTAAGCATCTTTGTGATGTCACTTTTATGTTCACACCTGTGCTATAGGAGTTAAAATCCTTTATATATTTCCTTCCTCCATCTCATTGCACACCCACATGGTAGCATGGGGTTGGAGGTTATTATTTATAAGCTTAAATGATAGCTGATAAGCCAATGTCACCTACAAGGCTACTAAACTGCTTTAATATAAATACCTCATTTCCAAACTCTAAGAAACAACTGAGTTGTTCTGTTGTGACTGGAATTGTTAAAGTAAATGCATTTCAGAAAGGATGTTTTCAGTCTACTGAACCAGGAGAAGGAGGTAGCCTGCCTGCCTAAATTTTTTATGGCAAACTAACAGTTGCCAGAGGCACTTTGAAGCCAGCTCGGCAGCAGGGAGTCATCACATGGGTGGCCTTCTCTTTCCTCCCCTCCCACGCCTGCATCTTTTTAGGTTTCTTTTTGAGGATTATTTTGTACATATTTGTTTAATTTTTAACATTTTCCATTACAAAAGCAATACATGTTTGGTATAGAAAATGTGAGAAAATATTTTAAAAGCCAAGAAGAATATAAAACTCCTACCTAATCCCACTACCCAGAGTTCAGCTGGCTGAGCTGAGATGAGAGGAGTTGAAGCGTAACTACTATCTGTCCCTGGGATTGCGATGATCTGCAACAAGCTCCAGATAGTAAAGCATCCTTTCTTGGAACCTGGGTGCTAGGAAGGCATTAGTTCCAGCCCAGAACATTTGTCTCATCCACGGGAGGATCAGAGGGCCAGGGCTGGCAGAGGGTCATAGTCAAGACGGGCATGAATAGGAGCAAAACCAGAGTTCCTTGGGACATGAGAATAATTTTTTTTTCTCTCTGATGAAAAGACCTTGAGGGACACCCAGGTGAATTCATGTATGGAGCAAGAAAGCATGAGGACTTCCATTTGTATTTTTATCTTTAAGATAATAGAAAGGAGATTTCTTTTATCATTTGAAGCACACACCTGGCACCCTCTTGGGCCACACGAAAGACAGCTGTGCATCTGTGTGGACTCACCACACCCAGGGTGCATGGGGGATATCACAGCTTGGAGAAGCCAACTTTATTAGGTATATTTGGAACTTTCTGCAGTCTATGTGTGCCTGGTTTTGTAGACTTACAGATATTCGTTGTTTTTAACTAACAAACCTCTACAAAATGGACAAGAGCACTTAAAAGAATCTTCCAAAGCAACAACCAGTTGAAAATCCTGGTAAAGTATGCACAAATGAACCAGGAAATGACAGAGCCAAGCTCTTTCCTATTCTTCATATAAATTCTTCCTATCAGCCACATTATAAGTGCAATAATTCCTACACATCAGTGAGGGTCTAGTTGTAGACAACAGAATCTACCCTTGCTAATTTAAACAGAAAATTATATACTGCCAGTTTGGGATGTTTTGTAAAATGCCTTGAATGGACTGGAGAAGAAGGTTTTCGTCTGGCTTCCAAGAAACTTCCAGAAAATGGCTCTGCAGACCTGGGCAGTCTCTGCTGCAGTGAGGAATTCGTGAGACTAGGAAATTGCTATAACACATGTCATCCCCACAGCTACTTCTCTCTGCCACAGTCCATACCTACAAAATGGGTCCTCACCCCCTGAGATTCTGTTTCAGATGACCACCAAGACCAGACAGGTCTCCACCTTAGCATGTTCAAGAGAGAGCGCCAAGTCGCACTGGCGCTATCTCTTTGGAGGAAACTCTGCCATGTAGACCTCACACTGGACATGAGTCTAGGAAATGTAATCTTTCACTTTTCCACCTGTAGCATTTTGGCTAAATCATGCTACAAAGGATGTCAAGTGTAGCTGGCTGAGCCAATCCATAATATTTTCTATAACTAACAAATCAAATTTGATCAGAAGTGAGCTCTCCCCAAATGCAAAACTATCAAGAAGGCCACTTGAAATTTGGGTTTATAAATACTATTAAATAAGTCAGAGTTTACTTTGCCCTAATTATATGCAGGTCCACAAATCCTTATCCAAAATCCTACAAGCAGATACTGTGGAATTCAGTGTTTTGTTTTGTTTTCAGACTTTGAGGGGATCAGATTTACCCCCTCACCTGAACCAACTAAATATCTGATACCTAAATATCTAAATATCACCTGAACCAACTAAAATATCACAAAATATAAGAAATTTTTAAAAAAGAAATTGGACAACTGGACCAGGCAGTGATCTCTGAAACATAGGATACAAATAAGGTGAATCCTGTGATGGCTCCAACCAATTACCTGGAGAGAGTTTCCAGGTCACAGCAAAAGGAGGTGGAACCTAGGCAGAATGCAGAAGACTCCCTGAATTGAGGAGATGAAGTTGAGAGTCAGGAGAGAGCAAGGCAGGTAAAATTTTTGGGATAGAGTTGCAGAAGAGAGAGCCGAACAGAGAGAGCTTTGGAGATAAATATAAGAATGACAACAGATTCCTTACCAGAAATCATGAAAGCAAGTAAACAGTGGGGCAGCATCTTTAAAGGGTTTTTTCTCCCTCAGATTTTAGAACAGATTTGTTACATGTTATATATCATCTCCAGACTAATACATGACAAAACTTCCTCACAGTACATAAATCCACTTACCTACACATCCAACCAATATCTCTTAGGTCATTCTCTATCCTATTAGCCCATTTAATTTCTCTGTTGGTTGGGTTTTTTTCCAATTATAAACCCTACTTATAACTCCAATGCTATGGACTGCACTGTGTCCCAACAAATTGTTGTGTTGAAGCCCTAACCCCCAACGTGACTATATCTGGAGTTAGGGTCTTTAGGGGATAATTGAGATTAAATGAGGTCACAAAAAGAAGGCATCTCTCATTCTCTCCACCATGCAAAGACACAGCAAGAAATCAGCCTTCTTCACATCATAAAGAAAGCTCTCACAAGAAACCATGTTGACACCTTAACCCTGGACTTCCAGCCTCCAGAACTGTGGGAAGTAGCATTCTGTTGTTTAAGCCCCCAGTCTACAGTGTTTTGTTGTGTCAGATCCAGCTGACTCAGACAGATTCACGCCCCAAGGCCGGGACTACTTTGCCTCCTCACAGTTCATTTGGCTGCCATGCAGTCCAGCACAGGGTACTTTGCTCTTTCCAACAACTGACAGCCATGCTGAACAAGGTATGTGGTACCTGAAATCACCCCCATTCAGCAAGGATGAATATGGCCTCCATGTCAGCCAGTCCTGGATTCAACCTATAGGATTCCGATACATTCTACCAACTGAATATCCTTACCTACATGTAAGAGAGTTTCTTGGTTCTCACTCAGTGGCAATACCATGTGACAAGGAGAGACCCCGCATGGGGGACCCTTAGAGCTCTCCTCCAGGTGCTGTCCTGGAGAATTCACTCCACTCCTATTTCCCTTTTCTGTAAAAGGGGATTAAGCCTGCTTCTTGGGGTTGCTGTGAAGACTGTGTGAGATAATGTGCAGATTTTCATCTAAGAGCCACCCTGAGGAACTGACAGTTCCACGAATAGTCGCTGTGCTGCCCTCCTGCTCCGCCAAGCCTGGGATCAAAATACAGAGGGCTATGACCATCTTCGACCCTGGCCTTGTGCATGATGCTCAGCCAAATCCCTTTGGGCACCCAGGATAACTTTGTAAAGTGACAGATGGCAAAGCCCCGGCATGGCCCCACTTTTCCTTCTATCTCAAAAACACATTTTTGCCACCCTCCCAGCACCCCCTGTGCTGTGTTTTGTAACTTATTTTTCACTCTAACTGGTCATTTAGAGGAAATAGAGCACCAAATGCCACCGACAACACCCCTGCAAATGCTAATAGGAGCCACTGTTTGGAGCCCACGCTAACCTCTGGGCCCCAGCAGCTCCAGCAGCTGCCGGAGCACAGTCTGCCAGGCCAGCATCCGTGCTGAAGGCTCCAAGGGCGGAATAAGAGCCCAGCATTGTCACTCTGGTATCCCAGAGGTTCACAGCATTAATAATCTATAGTTCAATCATTAGGAGCAAGTCCAAGTGAAATAGGAAAATATACACCACGCTGGAGGCCGTGAGGCTGCTGGGAGAAGGCTTCTCTGCTCCTTGGCAGGCTTAATGATCAGTTCCCAGGCTCAAACAGCCCAGCTGACAAATGGTGCCTGCAAGCTGGAGGCTTTCTGCATGTGGTAACTAAACAGTGCTAAAACTTGTTCGGGGTCTGAACACAGACTTACTACCACCGGATGCTACAATGTGCAGGTGCCTAACTCAGTCCGTCTCCAGTGCACCCTGAAGGACATCCTTCTGCCAGGTCATGGCCCTCAGGACAGATCTGCAAGTGGGTCTCATGCAGGGGAGTCCAAGGTTGCTGATTTCCTGGTAGGGATTTAATATCTGAACAGAAGGGATTTTTCCAATTATGTGCTGGCCTGAAGTGCTTGCTTAGGCCTTTATTATAGCAGCTCAGCCTACGGCAGACTAAGGAGGAAGAGATCTGAAGTGGAGAAACATTTTTAATTTGGGAGCTTTTAAAAAATACATTCATTTCAAGGTATTATTAGATAAAGGGCTTTAAAAAATACCTTATCAGTGCTTTTCCTGATCACAAGCATTATTCAGGAACCTCTGTCTCAAAAGATGCCCAGCTCAAACCAATGGACACCCCAGAGGAGACGTTAATGTCACCTAGCACTGAACCTAAGGAGGAACGAGGATAGCACTGAAGCCAGGTCTTCCTGGACCAGGGATTTTCCTTAAAACACCATCGGCTCTTTCTCCCCACATGTTGGCTTCTTCCTCTGAAATTGACCCCGAGGTGGAGCTCATGGGAAGGCCCAGGCTCGTGTATCTCATAACTTGGTATCTGGAGAAGGGCAAGATCTCTTTCCTCCTGCCACTTTGAAAACTCTCTGGGGAAGAACTCAAAATGCTCTGGCTCCAGTGATGTGCTCGTACATTTAGACTGTCCAGATGACCATGTCCCTACCCAGAAGCTAGGGACAAGGCTGGTTGGGGGGTGGGTGGGATAGAGCCTGGACAGACAAAACCTTTTCCATGTACATTAGAAATGAACTGTGCATATCCACAGGCTCTCTCAGCCTCCCTGGTTTCCTTGAGTATCTGTGGCTCCTCCTCCCACTTCTGGACAGAATAAGCTCATGTGCCACAGGTCACAGGATATGGTTCCCAAGCAGCTGCCAAAAAGGCTGCATGATACAGTGCAGAAATGCAGGAGTCTAATTCTCTGTGGATAGGAAGGAGCAAGAGAAGATAAACCACCTTTCTCTACCTCCTGTAGAGTGCCCCAAGACCAAGTTTCTCTGTATACTGTCAAGAGACAGTTTGCATGGCGGACTAGCTGCTCTTAACATGGAAGCAGTGGCCAGCACATAATGCAAAATCCTGTTCTGCCTCCCCCCTGCCACTTTATATAACCATCCAGTTCCCTTTCCTTTCACTGTGGCTGCCCTGGAACTGCATGTCTCAAATAAAACATTAACACTTAATACTTGCCTCAGGCTCTGTTTCCTGGGAAGAACAGGGAACTCATTATGGTAATAATAAAGATGAAAATCATTAACACAGTTGTTTAATTTTATCAAATGACCTCATGTCTTTGAGAACTAAGATCTCAAACTGATCCATAGAGAGTTTTCCAATAAATTTCTGCTCCTTACTTAGGAATCTGAGACTAAATTTAGATCAAAGTTTGATAAAAGACTTATGTAGGATTTTATTGAAAAATAAGGGCTTCTGATTCAATACAGCAGATTTAACATGCAACCTCCACTCTCTCTCTCTCCTGGAACCTCCCTAAAATTATAGTAAAATAAATAAGAAAAATTTATAAGCCTTCCCATAAGGAGACATATCACTGGAGAGGAGACAAAGGTAGGTGAAGAGAACAATGTGTTCAGGGAGCTGCCTTAGCTGAGCAGAGAACTGCAGTTTGAGTGTCTGTTGAGGGGACACTGGGAGACACAAATCATCATGGAAGGCTGGAACAAGGCACAGGACTGAAATCAGAGGACCAATTTCCTCTCCTACTCTTCAACAACCAAGACAACGCTCCTTTCTCTCTCCTCTCTGAGGAGACTGGAGGTTTATTCTCTGGAAAACTTGAACTGAAGAGAATCCAAATGTGAAGACACCAGGTGCACCAGAGGAAGAGTGTGAGGTGCAGAGGTAAAAAGAAAAGGAATCCATTCAAACCCCAAGTACTGACTGCTGGTGTCCCTCATCTATTCTTCCCAGCCCCCAGAATGATCACAGCCAAGAGTAGAAGTATGAGAAGATAAAGTCAAGAAAATTTCATGACACAGAGCACAAGGCCTTCTATATGACTAATAGGAATTCCATAGAGAGCAGAACTGGACTGGAGGGGTCTATTATAGGTAGAATAGTAGAGAAAAAGAAATCCCAGAACTGAAAGGTATCACTCTCCTTATTGAAAAACCCACCAAGGCTCCACACAGTAAATGATATCAGGCCAAGACTATCAGGAAATTCTAAAACCCTCGTGGTAATGAGAGGCTTCTAAAAGCTTCTAGTGAGTAATGGAGGTCACTAAAAAGGAACCAGAGTCAAAAGAGAATCAGATTTTTCAATAGCAACCTGAAAACCTAAGAGATAATGGGACAATGTCTTCAAAATTCTAAAAAGAAATAACTCCAAACAATAATTCTATAAACATCTATCCAAATGAGAACCAAAGAAATAGGATTACAAGTGTCCCTAAATGGAGACGGAATGGTGTGATTGGAATGCCACTACTTTGCAACCTCCTCAGGAATTCATGGTCCTGGGTATTTGAACGACATGAGGGCTGACACAGAGAAAGAGACAGCCAGGTGGCGCTAGCTTGTTGGTGGGAAAACACCACCTTGCTGCAAACAGGCCACACTGAATCTGAATCTGCCCAGCACCACTGGTCTGCCACCAATTACAGGAAACAGAGGACAGAGGAGCATGTTAAACAAATACCACTGAGTTGCAGTATCCTAAATGCAGAGTATGGGAAATGCTACAGGTCAAACAGCATGATTCATTTAACAACAACCAAAAATGAAAAATTGCAAGAGATCAAACAGATGAAGGAGGAGCCTGTAGATTAAAATAGATTTTAAAAATAAATCACTTTAGGATGTTGTTGTTGTTAGGTGGTGTTGCGTTGGTGTCCAACTCATAGTGACCCTATGTACAACAGGCGAAACACTATTGTCAGTGCTTCTCTGCTATTCATAGGGTTTTCAATGACAGATTGATTTTTGGGAGTGGGTTGCCAAATAATACTCAAATAAGCTGTGAGGGAAATTATGCCATTTGTGAGATTCTTGGAATTTGAACCCTGGATAGTTTATGATGTTAAGGAATTATTAATAATTTTAGCTATGAAGATGGTATTTCAGATTATATATATATATGTAAAGACAAATATATGTGTATACATATGTGTATATGTGTATATATATGTATATGTGTATATATATGTATATATATATATTTGTCTTTATTTTGTGACAGGGTCTCACTAAGTTACACAGGCTGCCTCTGGCCTCAAACTCGTTATCCTACTACCTCAGCTTCCCAAGTTGCTAGGATCACAGGCATGTGCCATGGCTCCTGGCTATATATATTTCTTAAAACAAGATCTTTAGGGGCTGTGGATGTAGCTCAATAGTCAAGTACTTGTCTAGCATGCATGAAGTCCTGAGTTTGATCCTCAGCATCACAAAAAACAACAGTAACAACAAACAATCAAAAACAAACAAAACCAGAGCCTTTATCTTTTAGAGCTATGTACTGAAGTGTCTGGGGATTTGTTTCAAAATAACTTAGGAAGGAGAAGATCAGCTGGACCTAGAGATGACAGAAGATCGTCCGTGAGTTGATAGTCATTTAAACTGGGGAATGGGTAGCAGGAGTTCATTACAACACACTTCTAATTTAAACATATTTTAAAAGTCTGCATAGTAAAAGCTGCTTTTAAAAAGCAACCAAAGGGGCTGGAGATTTAGCTCAATGGTAGAGCACTTGCCTAACAGGTGCAAAGCCCAGGGTTCAATCCCCAGTACCAAAAAGACAAGAAACAAAAGAAAAAAAGAGAAGCAACCAAAGTGGTCACTGAGACAGAGTAAAGCAGGGTCTGTGCCACAAGGTCAGTGATGGCGAGGCCCAGCAGTCAAGAGGACGGGGCAAGCCTGAGAGGAGCCTAGAGGCTGAGGAGGAGGAGGGATGCTGGGAACAAAATAACCTCAAAGGCATTTTCCAGAGCTGGTGGAACACGTTGAAAAAATCGTGGTAGATACACTGAAAACTAAAAGAATAATGGAGTCAATGTTGATTCTAAGAAACATAAACAGTTTTACAAGAAAAGACTGTGATTAACATGTACACTGTTAAAATAAGGCAATAACAGAATATGAACTTTACCAAAAACTGTGATACAAATTATTTGGGGAAATTCAGGAGAGTGAGAAGTAGGGGGTTGATGCCTGTAAGCCCAGCAACTGGGAACTTCAAAGTCAGAGGCAGCTCGCACAATTTTATAAGGCCCTGTCTCAAAATAAATAAATAAATAAATAAATAAAGGGGCTAGAGTGAAGCTCAGTGGTAGAGGACTTGCCTATCATGAGCAAGGCCCTGGGTTCAACCCTCCAGTACTGCATAAATAAATAAATAACTTAATTAATTAATTAATTAAGCTTCATCTGACCATAATAAGAAATCAGTAGATATACCTAAAAGTAATAAATGGGATTTTATCTCACCTATTAAGTTATCACAGTTATATCAATAATCACTTGAAAAATCTGATGATGTCTTAGTTATTTAAAACCCTTTGGTTGCAAGCAACAGAAGTCAACCATGGCCGTAATTTTTTATTAGTAATTTTTAATGTATAACTTAATGGATCTCATTATGGCATTTCCATATGTGCATTTCATTGTACATTGCTCACATAGCTTCCCCCTTACCCTCTCATGATAAAGCTGTATATTTAACGTTAAAAGAAGGAGAGTGGGTTGTGGAGATTCATGGTTGTATCTCACAGGACAAAGCATAGAGATAGGGGTTTGGGGAAGGACAGGGCAGATAGAAACTAACCAGTGGTTGCTTCTTTCTCTCTGTACAGTGGCTTTCTTTGCTCACCCCACAGCTCCCATGTTTTCAGGGCACAAATCTCTAACCACAGAATTACTCAGATGCATCTCAGGCAGAAGTCCTGATTTTCCAGAAAGTGATTGACCAGCATTGTTTGGTGGGGCTGCTTTAAACTATGACTGCAAGTTATTTGGCACTCCTCTCAGAGAGTGGGGTCTACATCTCCTGCCCTTGAATCTGGGCAAGCTTGTGACAACTTACTGACTTTAGGCTTTCATTAATTTCAGGGTTTGGCAGAAGCAAAACCATGGGATTTCTGTGGCTGGCTTTAGAATGCCATGCAGCTTCCATTTTGTGTGCTAGAACATTCACGCTTTATTTCCTGGTCTGTTACATAAGAAGTCCAGTTATCTCTGGTCTGCCATGCTGTGAGGAAGCCCAAGCCAAGTGGAGTAACCACTGAGGTGCTCAAAGGAGTGTCCCAGCTGAGCTAAGTTTTCAAGTCATCCCAGCCCAGTGCCAGATATGTAACTGAAGATATTTCCAGATGATTGCAACTCCAGTAAATTGAGTGCCTCAGATGTTCATCTTTGCCTCTGAAGCACCTATCATCATGGAGCAGAGCCCAGCCATCCTGAGCATGCTACAATAGTGATTGCTCAGTGCTGCTAAGTTTTGGCATCATTGATGCACATTAATACATAAGTGGAATTCTTGGATTAAATGGTTATCCCTGCTTCATGGAATCATGAATTCGCAGCACATCTTCTGGAGACCTATCCAGCAAGGTGGGGACAGCAAAGAATGAAGCAGATTCCAACAAACTAAGGTTCAACAAATAACCTTTAAGGAGTCCACTCCCATTTCCTGTGCTGGTTTCACTGCAGCCTGTCGCCTACCTATGCAGAAGGAAGGACAGATGGATGGAGAACTGTTGACCTCTCATATTTAAGCCCACTTCTCAATCGTTGCTCTCCCACACAATAAGACAATGAAAAGGAGGGAAGAGTGAAGACATATCATGGTAAATGCTATCATTACTTCCCTTTCCTCCCAGCTTCATGGTGGTCTTCAAGCAGAAACAGTTGCCAAGAAATGGGAACTGTCCTCAGAGCTCTGGCATCTTTCCTCTGGGGCCTCTTGAGCACAGATGAGAGGGTCCTCGTGTTGCCTAGCAACCTGTGAATGCTGTTTGCTGTCATTAATATGATACAAAAGTGTTTCGTAGAAGTCATTCATCTTGCATTAATGAAAATCAAATTTGCTAATATGACACAAAATCTGTCCTTCCTTGTGACTTTCTATACTTAAGTAGCTTATTTATTGAATTAGATGGTGAGTGGTTTTCAGGCTGGAGACTGTTAAAGTATCATGATAATAACTTTGTTTTTAACAATATCAGATGGCCCTTAATGATGTGATTATGCAGCTATAACTCTGTAATCACCATCCTTAGACAAAGTGCCCCTCCCCTGAGGTCTCACCCCAATACTCTTCAACTGTTCTGCCACTCAACTTCTCACTGCCACTCAACTTCTCACTACCAAGCACAGCCAGGAGAGGATTCTGATCTGAGGCTATATAGTCTCCAGATTAGCTCAATTGTCCTTCAAAGCTCTGGGACAGAGAGATGAAGGCTCTAAGCCTAAAGAAGGCTCCAATGGATAAATGGATCTCAGTCTTAAGGATGGAAGGGACTACCAGAACTTATTGAGCTTATCTGCCTTTCTTCCTTCCTTTCTTCTTTTTTCTTTTTTGCAGTTCTTGGATGTTGAATCCAGGACCTCACACATATTTTGCAAGTGCTTTTCCACTGAGCTGCACCCCAAGCCCATTTTTTATTTTTTAAATTTGAGACAGGGTCTCATTAAGTTACCCAGGCTAACTCTGACCTTGAGCTTGTGATCTTCCTGCCTCGGCCTCCTGAGCTTCTGGGACTAGAAGCATGAACCACTGTGGACCACTAGCTTTCTTCTTCTTTCTAAATATAGGCTAACAAATGCTTCTCAGTACATCAGGTGTAAAAAGGGGGAAAGAATACAGACAATCCCCTACTTTCAAACATGATTTATTCCTGAAAATAAGTGTGGAATTCAAATGCACAAAATCCAAATAATAGACCAATTTTTTTTTTTTCAGTACTAGGGATTGGACCCAGGGCTGCACCCATGCTAGACAAGCTTTCTAACACTGAGTTACACTCCCAGCCCCTTTTCTCATGTCTTATTTTAAGGCAGTATTTCACTAAGTTGCTCAGGTTACCTCTGTCCTTGAGTTCACAATTGTCCTGCCTCAGCCTCTGGAGTCATTGGGATTATAGGCGTGTGCCATAGCACTTGCTAGGCTGATATTTTAAAGGGGGCATTCTTTTCCCAAAGAGTTAAAATGTGATTGTTCAAAATATTCTTTAGGGTCTTTAGTACATGAAGTCTAAAATCAGCAGACAGAAAGGAATTTAGGAGTACTGATGAGTAAGAAATGGAATTATAGTAGAGTCAAATACACAGAGCCAATGTCCAAAAGTCAATGGCTACTTCTAAAAGTATCCAGGCATCTTGCAAAATTCTAAACTGCAGAGCTTCATTTCTAGTGATTTTTTTTAACAAAACATTTTTATTTACAAAACTAATATCATGATAATTGGAGAACCCAATAGGAAAGGGTATAAAATAGAAAATTATAAAGAAGAAACTAAAAGTTACTCATAAGTAATCACCCAGAGAGGATCATTTTTAATTTTTTTGTGTGTATCCTTTCCATGCCTTTTCTCTAAATATAAAATACTTGTACATAATGACAAGGGCTGGGATTTAGCTCAGTTGGTAGAGCACTGCTCTGCAGTCTCTGAGGTCCCGAGTTCGATTCCCAGCACTGCAAAATGGGAGCAGGATGTGGCAACCCTCTCCCAAGGCAATCCGGAAATAGTCAGCCATTGAAAACCCTATAAGGGTCGCTATGAATCAGACTCGACTCGACAGCACCTAACAACAACAACATATAATGACAATATTTTACATACTGATTCATAGCTTGCTATTTTGGCTTGTTGCCTGCAGCTGTGCCACCGCGGAGTCCCATCCCTTTAGATCTTGGAAGCCAAGCAGGGTCAGACCTGGCTAGTACTTGGATGGGAATCCGCCTTGGAATACCAGGTACTGTAGGCTTGGGAGAAGTACCTGAAAACCCACTCCCAAAAAACAGTCAGCCATTGAAAACCCTATGAATAGCAGAGGAGCACTAACAATACTGTTTCGCTTGTTGTATGTAGGGTCGCTATGAGTCAGACACTGACTTGACACCACCTAACAATAACAACAACATTTTGGCTTGTCAGGGTATTCTGAACATTCTCCCATTTCTTGAGGTATTATTTTAACAGCATAATTCTTTAATAACCAAATACAATTCTACCAGCATGCCTTTCTTACTTAACCAAATTGCCTCTAACTTTTTGTTTTTGATAATTAGCTCCACAATTAACACCCTCAAGGATACATCTTTTTGCATTTTCCCGTTTGTTTCCATTACAGTTTTGTTAAATGTGAGTAATCCTTATTCATCTGTGTATATTTATTGAATACCAGTATGATAGATATTTAAAACCCAGCTTTCTTCTTTCACAGAACTAAAAATTAAGTAGGAAAGATAGAAAAAAGTTTTTCCCTACCATCTCCAAATGAGCTATTCCCTCTCCTTTCCCAAACCCACTCCTTGGCCCAGTGCTGACCACCATTCTTAATAAGTGAATGTATTTCTCAAATTAATGGGATTATGCTGTACATATTTTCTGTTTTCACTTAATAAATATTATAGATCTTGCCGTGTAAGTAAATATGGATCTCACTCTTTTTAGTGGCTTCTTTATATCTCATAGAATAACTAAATTGTAATTTACTTATTTTTCCATTAATGAACATTTAGGTCATTTCCAATTTTTTTCCTGTTATCATAAGTAATATTTCCTTTGAACATATATACCTGTGTGCATGAGTAGAGTTTCTGAATCAATAGATATTTGCATTTAATTTTTTCTTATTGTAGTACTGGGAGGAACCAGGGCCTCCAAATAAATAACTTAATGACACACCTTAAGACACTAGAAGGCCAAGAACAAGCCAATCCCAAAAGAAGTACACAGAAAGAAACTACCAGGATCAAGGCAGAAGATAACAAATTAGAAACTAATAGTATAATGCAAAGAATTAATGAAACCAAGAACTGGTTCTTCAAAAAGTCAACAAATTGACATTCCCCTATCCAGATTCATGAAAAGAACAAAAGAAAAGGCCCAAATTTTAAAAAATCAGAGATGACAAAGGGGACATAATGCTGGATATGAAAGAAATCCAGAAGATCATCAGGGACTACTCTGAGAAATTGTACTCCCCAAAAAATGAAAATACAGAAGAAATGGATAAATTAACATATACAGATTACCAAAACTAAGCCTAGAGGAAAAGAAAAGCCCAGGTCCTGACAGGTTCACAGCTGAATTCTATCAAACCTTCAAAGAAGTACAAATACCTATTTTCCTCAAATTATTTCATAAAATATAAAAGAAAAGTATATTTCCAAACTCATTCTATGAAGCCAGTATTACCCTGATACCAAAACCTGGTAAAGACTCTTCAAAGAAAGAGAACTGTTGACCAATTTCCCTAATAAATATTGATGCAAAAATTCTCCATAAAATTTTGCCAAACTGAACTCAGCAACACATAAAAAACGTCATACACGATAATCAGGTGGGCTTCATTGCACAGATGCAAGGCTGGTTCAACATACAAACATCAATTAATGTAATTCAACATATCAAGAGACTTGCAGATAGAAATCACATGATTATCTCAAGTGATGCTGAGAAGGCTTTCGACAAGGTACAATATCCTTTCATGATACAACTCCTAAAGAAATTGGGTATGGTAAGAACTTATCTCAATACCATAAAGGCCATTTATGAAAAACCAACAGCCAACATCATATTAAATGGGGAAAAATTGAAAGCATTCTTTCTAAGATCAGGAACCAGACAAGGATGTCTACTCTCTCTTCTCTTATTCAATATTGTGATTGAAGTCCTAGCCAGAGCAATCAGGCAAGAGAAAGAAATAAAAGGAATACAGATAGGGAAAAAGGAGGTCAAATTATCCTTATTTGTAGATAATATGCTCCTCTATCTAAAGGACCCCAAAAATTCCACTAGAAAACTTTAAGAGCTAATTAGCTCCTTCAGCAAAGTAACAAGATACAAAATTAACAATAAAAAATCAGTAGCCTTTCTTTACACCAATAGTGAACAGGAAGAGAAGGAAATCAAGATAAGACTCGATTCACAATAGCCCACCAAAAGATGAAGCATTTAGGAGTCAACCTAACCAAAGATCCTAAAGACCTCTACAAGGAAAACTTCAAAACACTAAAGAAAGAAATAATAAAAGATACTAGAAGATGGAAGGACCTCCCACACTTGTGGATTGGAAAAATTAATATTGTGAAAATTGCTATACTACCAAAAATGATTTACAGATTTAATGCAGTCCCCATCAAAGTTCCAATGGTGAACTTTGCAAAAACAGAAAACACAATCCTAAAATTCATGTGGAAGCAAAAAAGACCATGGATAGCCAAAATAATTCTAAGCAGCAAAAACAGTGCAGGAAGTATCATAGTACCTGACTTCAATCTATACTACACGGCCATAATGACAAAAACAGTTTGGTATTGGCACACAAATAGGTTTGGATATTAATGGAACAGCATTGAAGAACCAGAGATATACCCATACAACTACAGCTACCTGATTTTTGACAAAGGGGCTAAGGATATTCAGTGGAGAAAAGATAGCCTCTTCAACAAATGATGCAAGGAAAATTGGATATCCATTTGCGAAGAATGAAAATAGACCCATTTCTATCAATCTGTATGAGAGTCAACTCAAAATGTATCAGAAACCTCAATATAAAACTGGAAACCTTAAAACTATTAGAAGAAAAGATAAGGAATGTGCTCCAACACGTGGGCATAGGCAAGTATTTCCTTAATAAGGCTCCAATTGCCCAGGAAACTGCACCAAGAATCAACAAATGGGATTACATGAAACTAAAATGCTTCTGCACAACAAAGGAAATAATTAATAGAGTAAAGGAAAAGCCCACAGAACGGGAGGTAATCTTTGCATCCTACGCATCTGAAAAAAGACTAATTTCTAGAATATAAAAATAATATGCAAGAAATCAAACACCAAGACAACAAATGACCCAATAAATAAGTGGGCAATGGAACTGGATAGTTCTCAAATGAAGAAGTGTTACTGGTCAATAAACACATGGAAAAAGTGCTCAATATCTCTAGCCATTAGGGAAATTCAAATCAAAACAACACTGAGATTCCATCTCACTCCAGCAAGAATGGTCAAGATTAACAAAATAAATAATAATAAATGCTGGCAAGGATACAGAGTAAAAGGAACCTTTTTACACTGCTGGTGGTGCAGTAAGGTAGTTTATCCACTTTGGAAATCAACATGGAAGTACCTGAGAAAACTAAGAATAGAACTGCCATATGAGCTAGGTATACCACTCTTGGGAGTATACCCAAAGGAAAATAAGTCATCATACCACAGGGACACCTGCACTTCCATATTTAATGTGGCACTCTTCACAATCACAAGGGTATGAAATCAACCAACCACATCTTCTGTCCAACTCCACCCCCATATATACAGTTTTTCCTATTATTTATATCTAGCAGTGTGGTACATTGATATGTAGCAGCAGTAGTTGACATCAGAGTTAATTAGCTTTTGGTTTTGTGCATTCTATAAATCTTGATCAGTGTCTAATGACATGTACCTACCATTACAATATCAAACAGTGTTTTCACTGCCTAAATATTCTCTGTGCCCTGACTCTTCATTCCTCTTTCCTTCCCTTCCCACAAGCCCCCGGAAACCTGATCTTTTTATAATCTCCATAGTTTTTTTTTATTATTGTTTTTTTATTGGAAAGTTTTAATGTACACCTTAATGTGATTCATTCTGACATGCTTTTCATTGTGGCATTTCCATATATGCACTTTGATAAACATTATTCATATAGGTGCCCCCTTACCCTCTTGTGTGCTTCTCACCACCCTCCACATCTAAGTCTTCTCTATCTTTTACTTAGTAGTATTTTTCTATATGTCCTTGGGTTCCAGTTCTGTTTAAGATAGAAACTTTTCCTGTAGTGAACTTTGTTTTTATCTTGTCAGAACAATTGTATGCATTTTCTAGACCATTTATATTGACACCATTCTTAGGTTTTGTTTTGTTTTTTTTCATTTTATTTTTATCTGAACATTGAATAGGATTTTTCCATCTTATAATTTTGATTCAGCTCCCACATATGAGTGAGAACATGTGGTGTTTCTCTTTCTGAGCTTGTGTTCATTCACTTAAAGTAATTTTCTCTAATTCCATCCATTTTGCTGCAAATGACCTTATTTCATTTTTCTTGATTGCTGAGTAGTATTCCATTTTAGCTCAGTGGGTAGAGTGCTGCGCTGCAGGCTCTGAGGCCCCGAGTTCAATTCCCAGCACCGCAAAAATGGGAGAAGGGCCTGGCAATCCACTCCCAAGGCAATCCCAAAACACTCAGCCATTGAAAACCCTATGAGGGTCACTATGAGTCGGATACCGACTCGATGGCACCTAACAACATATGTACCATATTTTTTTTTATCCATTCTTCTGTTGAAGGGCACTTTGGTTGATTCCATATCCTTGCTATTGTGAAAAGTGCAGCACTGAACATGGAGATGCAGGTGTCTTGGTGGTATGATGACCCATCTTCCTTTGGGTAAATTCCCGGTAGTGTTATAGCTGGGTCATACAGTAGATTTTTTTCAGTTTTTTAAGATATCTCCATATTGATTTCCACAGTGGTTGGGCCAATTTACAGCTCCACCAACAATGTAAGAGTGTTCCCTTTTTTCCGCAACCTTGCCAGCATTTGTTGTTATTTGTTTTATTGATCTTTGCCATTCTTACTGGTGTAAGGTGAAATCTCAGAGTTGTTTTAATTTGTATTTCCCTAATGGATAGGGATACTGAGCATTTTTTCATGTGTTTCATGGCTTTATGATCACTTCATTTGAGAACTGTCTACTCAGTTCCTTTGCCCATTTGTGTATTGGGTTATTTGTTTTTTTGGGAGTTTTTTTCTTGAGTTCTTTATAAATGCTAGTAATTAGACCTTTATCTGATGTATAAAATGCGAAGATTTTTTCCCCATTCCGTGGGGGTTTCCTTGACTCTGTTGTGTCTTTTGCTGTGCAGAGCTTTTTAATTTCATGTAATTCCATTTATCTATTTTTGTTGCAATTTCTTGAGCAATTGGAGTCCTATTAAGGAAATACTTTCCTATGCCTGTATGATGGAGTTTATTGCCTATCTTGACTTCTATAAGTTTTAAAGTTTCTGGTTTTATGTTGAGATCTTTTATCCATTTTGAGTTAACTCTTGTGTATATTGAGAAATGCGGGTCAGCTTTCATTTTTCTGCATGCGGATGACCATGTTTCCCAGCACCATTTGTTGAAAAGGCTGTCCTTTTTCCAGTTTACTTGCTTTGCTCCTTTGTCGAAAATCAGGTGGCTATAAGTATGTTGGGGAGAAGGGCCTGGCAATCCACTCCCAAGGCAATCCCAAAGCACTCAGCCATTGAAAACCCTATGAGGGTCGCTATGAGTCAGAAACCGACTCAACGGCACCTAACAACAACAATAACAACATAGGTATGTTGAAGTATATCTGGGTCTTCTGTTCCAGATGTCTTTGGGCCTATTTTTGTGCCAGTACCAAGCTGTTTTTGCTACCACTGCCCTATAGTATAGCTTGAAGTCAGGGATTGTGATTCCACCTGCATTAGATTTGCAGCTTAAAAGTGTTTTGGCTATACGTGGTCTTTTGTGGTTCCATATGAATTTTTGGATCATTTTTTCTACTTCTGTAAAGTCAGTCAGTGGAATTTTAATGGGTATTGCATTAAATCTATAGATTACTTTTTGGTAGGATAGCCATTTTTACAATATTAATTCTCCCTATCCAGGAGCAGGGGAGGTCTTTCCATTTTTCAGTGTCCTCTGCTATTTCTTTCTTTAATGTTTTGAAATTTTCCTTGTAGAGATCTGAAGGGTCTTTGGCTAGATTCATTCCAAGGTATTTAATTTTCTGGTGGGCTATCGTTAAAGGTATTTTTTCTGAAATTTCCTTTTCTTCCTGTTTGCAGTTGGTATAAAGAAAAATTATTGATTTTTGTGTGTTGATTCTATAACCTGCCACTTTGCTGAAGGAGTTAATTAGTTCTAGAAGTTTTCTGGTTGAAGTTTTGGGGTCTTTCAGGTATAGGATCATATCATCTGCAAATGAGGATACTTTGACCTCTTCTTTGCCAATCTGTATCCCTTTGATTTCTTTCTCTTGTCTGATTGCCCTAGCCAGGACTTCAATTATTATGTTAAATAGAATCAATCTCCATAGTTTTAGATTTTCCAAAAATGTCATATAGTTGGAATGATAAGTATGTAGCCTTTTCACACTGGTTTCTTTCACTTAGAAATATATTTTTAAGGTTCCTTCATGTCTTTTCATGGCTTGATAGTTCATTTGTTTTTAGTACCTAACAACATTCTGTTGCACCTAAAAATATTCCATGTTTGAATATTCCATAGTTTATCTGTTCACCTATTGGAGGACATCTTGGTTACTTCCATGTTTGGGCAATTAGTAATAAAGCTCCTATAAACAATTGTGTGCAAGTTTTTGTATGGACATGTTTTCAACCTTTTAGGCATACAGCCACAACCACAATTTTGTATTGTATGGTAAGAGTGTGTTTAGTTTTGTAAGAAACTGCCAAATTCTTTCAAAGTGGTTCTACGCTTTTGCATTCCCATCAGCAATGAGAGTTCCTGTTGCTTCATTCCTTCACTAGCATTTGGTATTGTTGATGCTTTGGATTTTAGCCATTGTAATAGTTATAGAGTGATACTTCAATATTGTTTTTAAATTTCAATTCCCTAATGACATATGATATTGAGTAATTTGGGATCAATGAATTCCAAATGCTTACTTGGCATCTATAGATCATCTTTGGTGGTGTTTGTTCAGATCCTTTGCCTATTTTTTAATTGGCTTTTTAAACAAATTATTGAATTTTAAGGGTTCTTTACATATTTTAGATATCAGTTCTTTAGCTGATATGAATCAGTCTGTGGCTTGTCTTTTCATTCTCTTTTATTATTTTTTATATTTTTTCACCTAAAAGCTTTAATTTTCATATAATCAAATCTTCCTCATAAGTGTAGAGACAATTTTCCTAGCAACTCTTACTAAATAGTCCATAGTAACCTATAAGTAACCTACAAAATAGGAGAAAATATTTGCAAATGATACATCTGGTAAGGAGTAAATAGCTAACATACATAAGGAACTCATACAAATCAACAGCAAAAAATAATAATAATTAAACATACACAAATGACCTGAATAAACAATTTTTCCAAAGACAACATATAAATGGCCAAGATGCTCAATATCACTAATCTTCATATAAATGTGAATCACAATCACAATGAGCTAACAAGTGTTGTCAGAATCGAGCATAAGCCTTTCTGAACCCCTCTTATCAAGATACTCCTCAGATCCTTGCTCTCCCTGATGGACTAAACTAAGAAAATCTAACTTTTTTATTTTTATTTTGCCACACTAGGTTCCTGGTAGTTTTTTGCTGGTGGGAACCAACAAGTTGCTCTATGTGCTCTTCCTGTATCGCCAGTCATTAATTCTGATGCTTCTCCTTCAAGGTTCTCCTACTTCCTCTTCCATCAGCCTCTATAAAATATTATTTCCTGGATTTTGTCTTCAGCTATCTTGTCATTTCTGTCTCAGGCCTCATCTTCTCATGAGGCCCTGGTCCAGCTGCATCTGTGCTACCATCAGTCTGGCCACCTGGATGTCTCCACTGTAGTTTTGTGTGGGCTTCTTTGCCTCTGCCTCATCTTTAGAAAGGAATGGTCTCATTATCCCTCCTTTTCCCTCCTCTCTCTCTCTCTCTCTCTGTCCTATATTCCTGCTTTCCTCCTGTCTCCTGAACCAGGCATCTTGGACTTGTCTACAAGCCTGCTTCTCTAATCCACATCCCTCCAGCAACTCACAGAGGGCATTCTGCTCTATCTCCTAAGCTGCCCTCCCCTCAGCTCTCACATTGCAGCTGCACTGAGCAGGTCCCTTTGCCTCTGGCCTTGCCCCTTGCCAATTTGTCCTTTGCCCTGTGTCCAGAACATCTGCCCTAGAACATAAATAGGATGTTCACAGCACTTACATGGCTAAACCTTTCCATGACTTCCATAGACAGACACTTAGAGTCTAGCCCCACTTACTGCCTCCCACTTGCATCTGACTGGATGCCAGAGCAGTCAAACTATTTGTCCTTCCCAGCATTCCCCACATGTGCCTCCACATGGTTCCTCCACTGTTCCTTCCCACTAGAATACCCCTGGCATACACTCCTCCCACGCCTCAACAGAGCCTCTTGGGTGATCAGCTCCCTGTGGGTTACCTGTGGTGCTTGTGCATGCTCTGGTATCTTTAGTTATCTTTCACATGTCAGCTGTCTCTCCTTGTTGGAGAACCTCTAGGTAGGTGGACCACAGCACATTCATACTTGCATTTGAAATGCTTCTCTCAATAGGCATCCAACAAACATTGACTTTTTACCCGTTTATCTAGATTAGGGCTGTCCAGAAGAAATATAACACAATTCACATACAAATTTAAAATTTTGTTGTGATCACATTAATTTTTTTGTAATCATATTAAAAGCATCAAAATAAATGGATGAGGACTGGGAGTGTAACTCAGTGGTGAGAGTGTTTGCTTATCATGTGTGAGGGCCTGAGTTCAACTCCCAGGACTGATAGAATGAAAAGAAAAAAGAAGAGAAAGAAAGGAAGGAGGGAAGATAGGAAGGAAGGAAGGAAGGAAGGAAGGAAGGAAGGAAATAGGAAGGAAGGAAGACTGATGAAATTAATTTAATAAAATGTTTTCATTTAAGCCAATATATTCTATTGTCCTTGTGACACATAACTGAATACAAGCAATATTAATGAGATATTTTACTTCCCTTTGAATTGCATTAAGTCTTCAAAATTTGAGTGCATTTTGTTTTTGCAGCACATCTCAATTAAAAATATCCACATTTCAAGGGTTCAGTAGCCACAGGTGGCTTGTGGCTTTTAGACTAGACATGTGGGTCTTGGCAGCTGTTGTGCTGGACCCTTGTTTTCTTTCTTAAAAAAACAAGGAATTCCCCAAGATCTATAATCCTTATATCCCTTCCAGTTCTAAAGAAAGGGCTTTATAGCCAGGAGTGGTGGTGCATGCTGGTAATCGCAGCAACTCAGAGGCTGAAGCAGGAAGATCACAGGTTGAAGGCCAGAAGTGCCTGTGAAACTCAGTGATACCCTGTCCCCAAATAAAAATGTGAAGAAAAAGGGGTAGGGTTGCAGGTCAATGGTGGAGCCCTTGCTTACTATGCACAAGGCCCTAGATTCAATACCACGGTACTGCCAACAAAATGAAAGAGAGAGAGGAGAGGGAGAGAGGAGAAGAAGGAGAAGTAGTCGTAGTAGTAGTAGTCGTAGTAGTAGAAGTGGTGGTGGAGGAGGAGGAGCAGGAGGAGGAAAGAAAGAAAGAAAGAAGGAAAGGGAAAGAAAGAAAAAGAAAGAGAAAGGAGAAGAAAGAAAGAAAGAAAGAAGAAAGGGAGGGAGGGCGATCCTTGATGAATCAGAAAGAATGTCTCTTGCTGAGAATGTGGGGCATATCCCTCCAGTAGCTGCCCAGCTGTACCCCCCCCCCCCCCCCACTTCCTCAGCTTCACCTGCCCTTTCTATGCACAGTGTATGCTCTGGGTATGGGGCCTTAACAGGTATGATCCAGCCACAAAAATCCTTTGGACCCAGGCTCAAAAGCTTGATTCTACAAAGCGACTAAACACTTAATGATTTCCTTTAAATTTTTATTTCAATGTAATTTCAGAATTCCAAGTGGTTACAAAAATAGAGCAAAGAATTAACTGTAAGCCTTCACCTAAATTCCTGAAATGTAAACATTTCCTCACACTTACTTCTTATTCTCTTTTCTGCCTAACCCTCTACCTCTTCTGTCTCCCTGTCTCTCTCTCTCTCTCTCTCTCTCTCTCTCTCTCTTTCTCTCTCTTTTTCTGGAAAGAATCAGTTATCTTTCCTGAGGCTTGTAAATAAATTGCTGACCTGATACCCTTTACCTCTAAGCACTTCATCGACTCCTGAGAATAATGACATTCTTGCATAACCCCCACGCCATTGTCAGAATTTAAAATTTGCTGTCACATTCACGTCCTTCTGGTCTAAAATCCAGTCAAGGAACCCATATTGCAATTAATTGTCTGCCATGGCTCCTCGAACTTCTGCAGTTCAGGACAGTGTCTCAGCCTTTTCCTTTTCTGACCATCACTTTTGAAAAATAGAAGTCAGTAATCCTGTAGAATCCCTGCCGCTTTGGTTTGTCTGCTGTTTCCTTGTTCTTTTCAGGTTGTACATTTTGGCAAGAACGACTGGAGGGTTGTGTCCCCAGGTCATTGTAACAGGAGGCTCCTGAAGCTGAGCCGTCCCTTCATGACTCCTGTTAACTGTGGTCACTTGGCTAGAGCAGGGATACAGGCTGCTCCCCTGAGAATGTGTTGTTTTTACCTTTGTAACTCATGAGTGATACTCTGAGACGGTGAAAATACTCTATTTCTCATCATTCCTTTTTTCCACCAATGTTAGCACCAACAATTCTTACCTGATTCAATTATTCCTGTGCCATTTGCCAGATAGAGATTTTCCCCCCCAGTTCTGTTATTCGTTCTACATTTACTATTTAGTGTTCTACTGTAAGGAAGACTTGTCCTTCTCTTTTATGTATATCATTGTCGACTTCAGGGTTCTTATTCTATTCCATGTGTTCTGATCCATTACCTGCATTTATTGTTTTCAGAAGATGAAAACTAGAAATATGTTAGTTAATTTTTTGTACTTGATGGGTGAGGGTAGGTGTGGCTCAGGGGATAAGAGCTTGTTAGCATGTGCAAGGCCTCTGGTTCAATCTCTAGCAGAGGAAAGGAAAAGAAAAGAAAAAATTTCATGCTTGATTTTTAGAACCTACTAACCCTAAATCATAAGAGCGATAAAGAAGGTAAAGGAAAAATTTGTAATTTCTCATTAATATCTCTAAAACTTCCATGAAAAATAGAAACCTATCAATTGAATATCCTGTTATGAAAGGGAATTCTTTTAAACATATACTCATCATTTAACTACTTTAAATATTCTGTACTAGTAAATGACGTTTCTACTAAGCACTTTTTTAAAAAAAATTAAAGAGCAGTTAATTTAACCAAAGGAATAATAAAACCATAAAATATCTCACTTTATGAGGTTTGCTGGTTCTTGAAGCCTTGTTTCACAACAGGTAACTCCACCAGGCACCATTGTCCCCATGAGCCTCGTGGGGTTTTCTCTGTATGTGTAGATACTTTTCTCTTTCTCTACAGAAAGTAGATAGGACATGGGCAGGGCTGGAGCAAGGCTGAGTGGCTGCACGGCCTAATGCTAGCCGGGGCTCTCCTTGGCCTAATTAAAGGGAAATGGCAATGCTTTCTATGATGAGAGAAGCAGAATAAGAGGAGAGGAACACAGGAAGGGAAGCGGGAGCACTAAGAGCTTCCCTTTTCCTGTGGAACTATGTGCCAACCTGGCCTCCCACGATTAGTCCTGAACTCATATAGCAAATCCACGTAAAGAGCTGGAAAACTTCCAGGGCACCTGATTTACTGTCCTAATTCTATTAATGCAGCCTCTAATAAACCTGATATGTGCAAAGAAATGCCACAGGTGGAGTAAAAGGGATGTACTTAGAGCATCATCCCCCAACTGCAGAGGCTGCATAAGCAATGCCAGCCCAGTTCCCCCCACCGCAAGGTGGATGGTAGGTGACCTGATAGTGACAGGTAATCGCCAAGAGGTAAAGTTCTGAAGTACACGAGCACTGTGCTATTTCTCCAGGAAAGCTGATTTGCTCTGGCAAGTTAAGCAAACAGCCGCACAGGCCAAGAGAAAATCCTGATTATCTGAGCTTGGGCCTTCCTGGACCTTAACTGTGCCCGTTGTCTCCTGCCATCGTTTTAGTACATCAAGGAACTGGCTCCACAATTTTGATTTAATCGGCTCACCCAACAAAGCAAGCAGGGAGAAAGGCAAAGAACTCCACTTTGATGATTTCTATTGAACTTCCATCAACTCAGACAAAATAAAAAAAAAAAAAAGACATCAGTTTAACAACTTGCTTGTAATTTTTATTTATTCCCCCTAATATTTTGTTGTTGTTGTTGTTAGGTGTCACGGAGTTGGTGTCCAATTCACAACAACCCTACATACAGTAGGAGAAACACTATTGTTAGGGCTTCTCTGCCATGCATAGGGTTTTCAATGGCTGATTGTTTTTTGAGGGGAAAGTGGGTTGCCAGGTCCTTCTCCCAAGCCTATAGCACCTAGTGTTCCCAGGTGGTCTCCCATCCAAATACTAACCAGGTCTGACCCTGCTTAGCTTCTGAGATCTGACAGGATCAGACGTCATAGTGGTACGCCCGCAGGCACTAAGGCTTTATTTAGTGCAGGGCAAAATTTCATGAAGGCTTGTCATGGTGTCCCTTTTTTATTGCTTTATAAAACTGCAAGTAAATTAGTTTGTGCAAATACCCCAAAATGGAGGAAAAGCATCTGGTAAGGAGAAAAATTACAATTAGGCTGAAAGAGACTTTCTTTTCATTAAGCAGCAAAGAAAAAGTGTTTGAATGGTTGATTTAGTGTCTAACTTGGACCAGAAAGGCTTTGAAGCCTCTACATGAATATATACAGTAGGACAGTTAAGAACAGCAATGATGGTAATAGTTCATACAGTGCCTGTGCCTGTGCCACGCGTAGAGCCAAACCTGGCCTGGATTTGTCTCCTTGCATTCTGATAGTGACTCTGAAGGAAGGACCATCCTTTTCCCCATTTTGCAGCTAAGAAGAATGAGGCTGAGAGAGGTAGAAGCTAACTAGTTCAAGTTCACACAGCTGACAAGTGGCAGAGCTGGGATAAAAAGAAAAGCAGCATCTGTAAGTAGGAACTTAACGATAGGGCAGGGACACAGAGCTGAACTGAGGTGAGAGACCATGTGCTGACACCCCAGCCCTTATATCATAAGTTCACATGGGGAGAATGAATCAAGTCCACCCACATGTTTGGCTTTGAGCTCCATAGAGGTCAAACTAGGGAAAGAAATGTTATCTGTGGCTACATTAATAAGCTTCATGAATACACGTATCATTGTATCTTCTAAGGCAAAGCACGGGGCTGGGGTTTAGCTCAGTTGATAGAGTGCTGCTCCCTCACTCTCTGAGGACCCAGGTTCGATCCCCAGCATCTCAAAAATGAGAGAAGGATGTGGCAATCCACTCCCAAAACAATTAGCCATTGAAAACCCTGTGAGGGTTGCTAGGGGTTGGACCTGACTCAATAGCATCTGACAACAACCACAAGGCAAAGCAGTTATCCTGGGCTGAATATCCACATTCAGAAAAACAAGTGGACAGCAGACAGCTCTTTTGGGTAGTTCTCTAAAAATATTATTTTTAGTCAGGTATGGTGGTGCACACCTATAGGCCCAGCTCCTTGGGAGGCCGAAGCAGGAGGTTTGCTTGAGACTGGGAGTTTTGAGCCAGTTTGGGCAAAAAGTAAGACCTCATTTCTTTTCTTTTTTCTCTTTTCTTTTCTTTTCTTTCTTTTTTCAGTACTTGGGGATTGAACCCAGGGCCTCACACAGACTTTGCAAATGCTCTACCACTGATGGCACCTCAGGCCCATTTTTTTATTCTTTATCTTGAGACAGGGTCTCACTAAATTACACGGGCTGCCTCTGGCCTTGAACCTGCAATCCCCTTGCCTCTGCCTCCTGAGTTTCTTGGATTACAGGCATGAGACACCATACCTAACAAGACCTCATTTCTTAAAATTAAAGAAAAGAGGAAAAAAATATTTCTGAAAACTAAGTCACCAGTTACAAGGGTGGCAAGGAGTTCATAGTCGCATCTACAACATACGTGCTATGGTAAAGGCACAGGAGTGTGGGATTCCATATTCTTATAGATACCATGGAACGTGAAGGAAAGCCTGTGCTTTTGAGAGAGCATCACACTCCCATCAGAGTGGAGTCAGTGGGCAGGGCCTGTGGACCACTCAGGATTTCCTCAGAGATAGTTCTGGAAATACTCAACTCACAGGCAGATAAATCACACCAGTTCCAGTGGCCTCCAGGAGGCAGTAGACAGCAGACTCTGAGAAGAAAGATGTGTCTCCCAGCACCCCTTCAGCCAGGCAAGGGGTCCCAGTGCAACACAGGATGCTTGAGTTCAAGCAGTGCTAGCTTCAGAGTTCCCAGGTCAAATGCCCTCTCTGTAGCATTGAGAGAGAGGCTGTTTACAAGCCATTTAGAAGATGGTCAATGTCTTAGTTTGTTCTCTACTGCTATAACAAAATATGAAGCTGGGTGTCTTATGATGGGAAGAGGTTTATCCTGGCTCATGCTTTTGGAGGCAGAGAAGTTCAAGAGCGTGGCTTCAGTGTCTGCCTAGTTCCGTGGAGACACTCATGTTGGATGGCATCACATGGGGACGTGTGGGAGAATGGTGAGCAGAGGCGCCCCTGTGCAGGAGAGGCAAAGGGCAGTGCTACTCATGCTCACAACATGCACATACCACCTTGCTCTTGCAGGAACCAGTGCAGTCTGGAAAGAGTGAGAACTCATTCTGGGAGAAAAGCCCTAACCACTCTTACAGGCCACAGCACCTCTCAACAGAGTTCTGTAGAGGACTAAGCCTCACTATAAGTTTTTGGGGGGACAAACCATAGCAGCTGACGTTTGCCAAAGATGTCCAGGGAGCTTCCAGGCCAGCCCTGGATATCTCATGTAGACTTTCTTTGCATGAAAAACTATACTTCTGCCTATCATTTACAGTGCTAGGCATGGAACCCAGGGCCTCTTCTATGCTTGGCCAGCACTCTACCACTGAGCTATATCCTAGCCGCATTCTGTCTTTACAGCCACAGTTACTTTGAAATTTTCCGTAATATTAGTTAAGCCTACCCTTGACTAATATAGGGGATACAGAGGAAACTGGGGTGATTCAGAGTACTTCAAAGGCCCAGGAATGAACTCAGGGAAATGAGATTTCCTTGTGCAGTTGTTCAGAGAATAATTCATGCAGAATTATAGTCAAAACCCACCTTGTTGTTATTAGGAGCTGTTGAGTTGGGTCTGACTCAGAGTGACCTTCATAGGGTTTTCATTGGCTGATGTTTTGGGATTGCATGGGGAGTGGATTGTCACGTCCTTCTCCCATTTTTTGCAGTACTGGAGATTGAATCCGGGTCTGCCAGTCATTATCAGGATAACCTTTGGCAGTCATTTAACCTCTCTGAATCTATTGCTTCTATAAAATGAGCCAGCAAGTCCCACATGGAGGAGTAGCTTGAAATGAAATGCAGTAATGCCCAGAAATTATTTACAACAGTGCCCGTGGGTTTGTGACCCCGGGGGAATACAGCAGTGCCCCCCAGCATACAGCTGTAACAGACACAGATGTGTTCAGAGTGTGGTAAGCATTTGTTGGGTGCTGCAAGATAAGTTACACAATGCAGCCAGGCTTCTTCATAAGCAGGCACTCGTTTCAGTAAGTATTAGAAAAAATGAAACAGGCACACAAACCCTATGAGCTCATAGATATTATGGCTTAGGTGAAAACAAAAATAATTATTTCAACTTTTTAAAAAGGCAAATCAATCTAAAGAAAATCTTGGAAGAAACCAGTTCGTAGTCACACAAAACACAGTGGTTTTCCAAGTGACTGCAGTGCAGCAAACATTCACTCCAGAGAGGCAGGCTTAGAAACACAGCTTCAGAAAGGACGGAGCTGAGGCCAAGAGGGCCACCATTTCATTACTGGCTGAGTGGCATTTGAGCCTTGGGTCCCACTGGAGTGTTCCCCTGCCGCCTTCCCATGCAGCCCTGCCATGAGTGGCTCCAGCCTGCACCACTGCACCCCCGAGTATGCACTTCTGGGTGGGGGCCACACCACCGTGTGGCACCTATAGTACCTGGCACCGTGTCCGACACACACATAATGGCCGTGAGTGACTGAGGGGGCACATGGGCTCCCTGGGTCTTCCCCTTTCCCTGTCCTTTTGCAACCATTGAAGTCAGAAGTTCTGGAAGACATTCAGGACAGAGAAAAGAGAGGAGAGAGAAATCCTCATGGAAGAAATAAGGGGTGGAAGGAGGACCAGAGGAAAATGGGTGCTGGAAATGAGGAATGAGGACACTCTTGTTAGTTTGAACGTGGAGGCAGGTGAATGAAGAAAGGACAAGGCATACAAGGTATGAGTAAAACAACAACAACAAAACGGTGAGCACTGCGGCTGAGTTCCAGCCAATAGAAAGGCAGGGGTCCTCAATCCAGGGATCCTCAACGTGGACCCAGGGATCCTCAACGTGGGAAGTGACGCACAGAACCTTAGTAACAGTGTTTGGCGAGTTTTAGACTTGGGTATGATTCAGAGACCAGGCTTCAGAGGTCTCAGGGGAAATCGTCCAGTTCTCCTCATGCTAAACACACCCATCAACCAAGATCCAACATTAAGGTGATGTTAATTGTGGTTTTTGACCTTGAGAGAGTTGTGCGAGCTGAGTTTGAACCCAGGAACATCACAGTGAGCTCAGAATATCTGAAGAGCTTGTTAGAGCATTTAAGAAACAAAGTGCATAGAAAACAGCATGAGAAATGGGCAGTTTCATCTTCCATCATGACAATGCCGTGTCAAACATTGCTTCCCAATTTCTGTCAATTAAAACATTACAAATGCATCCTCATCCACCTAATTCACCAAATCTGGCACTGTCTGACCTCTGGTTCTTCTCCAAAGTCAAAACAACCATGAAAGGTAAAAGTTTTGAATTAGTTCAGAACATCAAAGCAGCCACAACAGCACAGCTAAAGACATTCACGAAAGAGGACTTCCAGATCTGCTTCAGAAAGCAGCGAGAGTGATAAAATAAGTGTGTTCAGAACCAGATGCAGTCTTTGGAGGGGATTGGATGGCAATGTGTCTTGTTGTAATAAAATTTTTTAATTTAAGTATTCACTATGTCTCTGAGGGTTGGGATTTAGCTCAGTGGGTAGAGCGCTGCGCTGCAGTCTCTGATGACCCGAGTTCAATTCCCAGCACCACAAAAGTGGGAGAAGGGCCTGGCAACCCACTCCCAAGGCAATCCCGAAACAGTCAGCCATTGAAAACCCTATGAGGGTCGCTATGAGTCGGATACCGACTCGACGGCACCTAACAACAACAACAACATGTCTCTGTATCATCCCTCATCGTTGTGATGCTCTTAGAAAAGGATGCGGAGAAATTTAGTTTCAAAACACCTGTGTACAAACCTGCCTCCCTCTCACCCAGACTAAGATGTGGTACATGCAGGGGCCTGCTGTGCCCGTGAGGCCAGGCAGGCCACTGGGATGACAGAGACGAGCCACCAAGGGCGTCCCCAGCATCCGAGCCAATCGCTGCCACTTAAAAATGAAGAACAGCATCACCTAATCAGATTTCCTAAAGAAAGCCAGAAATGCTGTCTGCAGGGCACACCTGGCACTCAGAGGTCTGTTTGCTACCACGGCTCGTCACATCTACCCTCTTTGTAGTGAACGTAGATGTGGCACAGACAAATGACAGATTGCTTAAAGGAGAGACAGGCCCTGCCAGCCACGTCCAATCCCATGGTTTTCAAGGCAGACACTGTGGATCGTGACCTACAAGTGCACATTGTGGCAGAACTCTCTGCCCTCTGCTGTGGATGTAAGAGGGTGCGTGGACCAGAAGGACGTGTTCGATCAAGAGTGTCCTCCTCTAGGGAAACCTGCAGGCTGCCCTCCATGCAGCTCCCACCAGGAGAAGGGGGACAAGTGTAAGCGCATCAGGGATCCTCTTACGGGAAGCTGAGGCAAGAGGATCATGAGTTAGAGGCCAGCCTGGGCTGTACAGCAAGACCCTGGCTCAAAAAAAAAAAAAAAAAAAAAAAAGAAAAGAAAAGAAAACAAAACTGGGGAAGGAACTGTTTTGTATTTTTTTTCTCTCTCTGCTCACTCACCCTTGTGTACTTCAGCGATTTCCATGTGAGCTGTTTCAATGCTATAAAATGCAGCCTGGCTCCCCTGCAGCTCCCCTTTTCTATCCATCCCCCAGAAGGGCCTGGGCCCTGGAGTAAGATCCAGGCCTTTAAAGGACTCCCTAGGCCCTCTTGCCTTTCCCTGAAGATGTGTTGGACTTTTCCCCAAGGCCAGCGAGTGCACCTTCCTCCAGCGTGTGATGCTGATTTGCTTTTCTCGGCCTCCAGCACGGCCAGTGGCCGGCTTGGCACCAGAGCCCTTTTCTGGTTATGCACTGCTGTGGATAAGACAGCCTGAACGACCAGAGGAAGAGGGGCTCGGGAGAAGTCCAATCTATGGCTTAATGATTGGCCCATATCGACCAGAAAGATTAGTTCAGTTCTATGAGTCAAGATTTCCCAGGGCTTCTTAAAACTAAGTGTGTGCATGGCGGAAGGGATGGGGAATGTCAGTCCTCCCAGATAAACCACGCCAAACAAAAGGAGCAGAGATGGTACCTCTATTTAGGTCTTGGAGACTACAGTTTGTGTAGCTTTTATTGACACACCCTGTGTATCATGATGTTGTTGTTGTTGTTAGGTGCTGTTGAGTCGGGTCTGACTCATGCTAACCTCATGTACAACACAACGAAACACTTCCTGATACTGTGCCATGAGCGGCACTATGTCAGGGCTTCTCTGCCATTCATAGGGGTTTTGATGGCTGATTGTTTTGAGAGTGGGCTGCCAGGTCCTTCCCCCATTTTTGTGGTGCTGGGGATTGAACCCAGGGTCTCAGAGAGCGCAGAGCAAGTGCTCTACCAACTGAGCTAAACTCCAGCCTGTGTGTCATGATAGGAGCAACAAATTAAATTAAATTCATTGTTTCCATCCATTGTCACCATGTTCTTACCTGACTCTCCCTCCTGAAGATTTCTGGGTAGATTACTTACTGACTCTAACTAGTCTTCCTTTAAAATATGAGTTGGGAAAGAAGTTGGCAATTTTTATTTAAATTCACAATCTGCATGGAAATATGAATTTCCCCAAACTCCTCACCACATGCTGATTGGGCCATGGCACTTGGTGGCCATGAGTGCACATTCCACCCCACAGCTTTGCAAGGACAGACAGTTCCCTACTCTAGACAGTTCAGCTGAGGACTTTTTGACTTTCTGACAGTGAGAAAACAATGCCCATTCAGTAGACACTGCACTTCAAATTTTGACCCTCTCTTTCAATGCAGGGCACAAGATCACAATAGGAAACGGCCCCTTTTGTGCCAAGTTGGTGAGCTAGGACGCACACAGGTTAGGGGGACTCAATGCATTTCTCACTTACAGTCTTTCCAACTCGTGATGTGTTTAGCAGGGCATGGCCCATTGTAAGTGGAAGAGCATTTCTAGTCAGGGTACCCCTCTGTCTACCAAGAAGGGAGGAAACCGAAGTCATTCCATGGGGGCAGGGGAAACCTAGAAGGTTTCTTAAAGTAAAATTTCTCTGTAGTATCCTTATGTCAATCCAAAGGAAATAGTCCTCATTCAACTCAATGTTATAATCAATTGCAAAATGAGTTAAGTTAAACTCAGGGCTTGTCTAATTTTCATGATGAAAGCTGCTACACTGCTGCTCTTGGATGATCAGGAGCCCATAGGGGCCCAGCTACCCAGACCCCCTTCACTCACCCTACACTGGGTGGCTGCAGCTGGTGCTAAAGGGTCTTGGAGAGCAGGGACAGGCATCCTGAGACCGACCTCTACCTCAACCTTCCTATCTCTTCCAGGAGTGTTGGCCCCAAGGCCAGGCTTGTGCCAGCTGCTATGGGCACAGAGCTCCGGGCTCAAGTCACACATGCCCTCATATTAGGAGCTGTTGGCAAGTTTGATATAGACAGTGTTTTGTTGTTGGGAGAACACTAATCTATCTCTGAAATTGTTGTTGTTAGGTGCCATGGAGTCAGGTCCAACTCATAGTGACCTTCATAGGGTTTTCAATGGCTGATTGTTTCAGGATTGCTTCAGGAGTAGATTGCCACATCCATCTCCCACATTTCTGAAATAAATTCTGGTAACTATAGGCTCTTAAATACATTTTATGAGAATTGTTACACAGCCCTTCTTTAATAAAATTCAGTTTCCTAGCTAAGCAAAAGGTACATGCCTCAAATCCCAGCAACTCAGGAGGTGGAGGCAGGAGGATCACTAGTTTGAGGCCAGAGACATCCTGCATAACTTAGTAAGACTCTGCCTCAAAATTAAAAAGGGGTTGGAGGTGCAGCTCAGTGGTAGAGCACTTGCAAAGGTTTGTGTGAAGCCCTAGGTTCAACCCACTCCCCAGTACTGAAGAAAAAAAAATCAGTTTCCTAAAATGTTAATCTGTTGGGGGTTCAGCAAAAGGAAGAAGGGAGAAGCCAAAAGAGGGAGAACAGAGGATTTCTTAGGCCAGAAAAACTGTTCTGTGAATGTTATTACATATTTGCCAAAACCCATAGGATGTACAACATAAAGAATGTACCCTAATGACCTGGCACGGTGGCACACTTAGAATCCCAGCACTTGGGAGAAGAGTTCAAGCCTGAGCTACATAATGAGATCTTGTTTCAAAAAACAAACAAACGAAAAAGATGCATCCTATATAAACCATAGACTTCAGGTGGCAATAATGCATCAATATTGGGTCATCGATTATAAAAATATCCTACAGTAATGCAAGTTGTTCATAATAGAGGGAACTGTGAAGAGGAAGTGGTGTATATGGGAAATCTACTTCTGCTTCACTTTTTTGGAAACCTAACACTACTCTAAAAAGAAGATGCATTAACTTCAAAAATTAAAAGGTTGATTTGCCCAAAAGCAAACAAGATCTCGGGGACCATTGAAGAGAATTGTGGACAGAGGATGAGTTTCTTGGAAGCTGAGTGGCAAATGACCAAGGACCATAGCATGGAGCAAAACCCAAAGGAACTGTGTGCTGTCCATCCCAGTGGCTGCTCCAGGGCATTCAGTGAGCACTTTAAAAATCACTACTAAAATAAGCAGGTTCTGTAAGAATTCTGGAAGAATCTTGTAAGATTTTGCACTTGGTAGATTGTTAGGTTGAATTTCTTTCTCTTAGAGGAAACTATCCTTTTCCCAGCTATCTAAAATACCTTATATCTAACAATGACCTTGCCAAATATCAGCTACTTCCTTGGCTGTGAAAGTGCCACTCCAGAGTCTGACTTGAACCCCGCGCTGGGCTGGGAAAAAAGCCGGAAGGGCAGCTGGGCTGTTGGAAGGTTTTTAAACAGAGCAGACCAGGAACATTTTGGAAGCTGCAAGTTATCTACCTGCTAGTCATTTTCTTCCTAAATTTCATTCAATTCTAAATGCCTTCTGGTTGGACTTGCAATAGGAATAGGAGACTTCCAGAGGGAGTCATACTTCTGAGTCCAAGACCCCCATTTCCCTTTGTGCATATTCAGCTCATCCATTTGGCCTGCTGGTAGCAATCTCGTGCTTCAGAGATAGCAGACGCTCTTCGCCAGGTGGCGAGGCCCCGCTCATGGCTCTCAGTGCCACCCAGCCAATCCCAGGTAGGGGGAGCATCATCTAAGGACCTCTTTTTGTAGGTTCTCACTGGAGCTGCCACCAAAGCAGCAGCAAGATTGAGACAGAGCCTCTGGACGTCAACTTGTTCACTTGGTTTCAAGGCCATCTTTCTTTCCCGTGCTCATGCTTTATTTTAACAGAACAGTTCTTTCTTGAGATGAGTGGGAAACAAATACATTCCCATAAGCTTCTCTCTTTTAGGAATAAAAATGGCTGCTGCTGGTGTGTGCTGGGAACATGAGTAGTGATGGTTTGCTACAGAGATCACCACCCTCTGGACAAGGGTTCCCAAATGTACTGCCAGCGGAGACAGGGTGGGGAGTGTGAAAGAAAGAAAACTATAGACCTTCTAGGTCTCTGCTCTCCAACTGCTTAAAATCCTGCGATGGGAATCAGGGTCATGCAATATCAAGGTGCCCTTTCCACTGGGCACTGGGGTAAGAGACACGGGGAGTTGCACAGCCAGCAGGAGAAAGCAAAACACCAACTACCCCAGGCACTGTGCAGACTTACAGAATTTTCAGAGGGTGAAGGGCCATTGGCGTGTCCAGCAGCCTGTGTTGGGCTTGGTAGGTGGGGCCTCTGGAGTGTGGGCATGTCGATGGCGGCCATGCCCAGGGCAGGCGACTGTGCACCCCTGAGGGAAGTGTGTTTCCCCAGAACCCCCTCTTTGAAACAGGCAATGGAGAGAATCCCGTGTGCCCCATGGGGCAGAATTGTACCCCGCCTGGGCTGGGAAAAAAGCTGGAAGGGCAGCTGGGCTGTTGGAACAGAGATGCACTGGCAGAGAGGAAGCAGAGAAGAGCAGGAGGAAAGATGTAGCTGCAGACCCCCAAAACCAAGAGGTGGGGAACTTCTGATGGAGCCACAGAAATGACCATGGGGATTTCCGCAGCCGAGGAAAGGTAGTGACAAACTAAAACGGGCCCAACTGGTTTCTAACTTAGGAGTGAGGAACGTTTCACGATTTGCAGGTCCATAATTCTCTGGCGTTTTTAAACCCTCTTGGGAAGGGGCCATCCGTGCAGAGCTGTGCTTAGGCGTCCAGACTGAAGCTGTTCTTCCTGCTTCAGTTTAGGAAGTTACCATGTGGGGAGGTCTTCCAGACCCCCAGGACAGCTCAGCCCCCACTAATGCTTGATGCAGCTGGCTGGAGGTGGGGCTGGGGTGCAGGGGCCCAGAACCCCAGCCAGGATTCCCATCGTGACAACTCCATTCATTCACACAGGACCCCATGTCCTTGAGTAACTGCTGAGACCAGCAGTCCAGACAGACTTCCACGAGGTGCCTCTAACATCAAGGCCTTCCGTGCCGCAGGAGCTCAGAGAGACCATCCTGAAACCCTAGTCTCACACACAGTGTGCCCATTATTCACTATGATAGTCTCCCTTTCTAGATGCTGCCGGTCACAGGCACTTTGGAGAGATTGCCACCTATTTACTTAGCAGAACTGTGTTACATCATAACAAGAGGCCATGCAGAACCAGGCAGGCCAGAACGCACAGAGCGCCGCGTGCGCTCATTCAGTGGACATTTACGCTGCCCTTGTGTGATCTCTGAGCTGCCCCTGGAGCAGTCACACGAGGGATGTGACCCGATCCCTCCACTAGGAGGGCCCCGTCCATCAGCACCTTCCTAAATTCATCTCCAATGACCCTCTGGTGCAGATCTCCATCCCATGTCCCTGAGGGGTCTGGGAACACTCCTGCCTCTGGGTGTTTGTACTTGCTGTTCCCTCTTGGGAATGCTTTTCCCCAGATATCCGATGTGGCTTGGCTCTTGTCTCACTACACCACTGCCTTGAGACTGAGTGCTTCACTGCCCCCTCCTTCCCCAACACTTTCCATCCCTGTCTGTCTTCCATGTATGTTTTTGCCTGAGCCATCGTCATTATCTGACATGTTTCCTAGTCATCTCCAGAATGTAAGTTCCATGGTGGCAGGGATGGTTGTCCATTTTGGTCCCTGATATTTCTCTAGCACCCAGGAGAGTGCCAGGGACACAGAGCTCATGGAATAAATATTAGTGAAACTAAGATTGAACGAACAACAAAGTAGGCAATTGAGCAGGAAATTAGGTCATGTTCTGTTCAAATGAATAGGTGAAGGGTAACAACTGATGGCTGTTGTTCCTAATGCAGTCCTAACGCGGACTCTTGTCATATTCATCTTCTGGAACCTCCATGACTCTAGGGACATTTTGCCTCTGTCCTTAACTTTAAGTCTTGGAAAAAAGAAGGTGCTCATTTGCATGGGACACCAATTTTTCCCCCCTGTGTGCACACACATGACACTCATTAACAATACCAGGAGCAGCAAACTCACATCCAGAGGAGAGTGTGCCCCGTGTAACCCAAGTGGTCAGCCCCTGAAGAAGTCAATGTTTCTATTTCAAGACCTGTAGCATTAAAGTAAGAGTTAAAATGTCAGTAAATTCTCTTTGTTATCACAAGAATGCATCTGAGTGTCAGGGATCACCTGGACATAATGGACAGTCACATTATTCTCCATGTAAGACGACTTTTATTCTGTTTTCAGTAAAAAGTTGGCAAATATAAACAGCAAAGAGGGCTCCCCTAAAAGAGATTCAATTAAGCATTGGCCCAACTGTGCAAAGACCATGTTACAACACCAAGTGGCCTGTTTTTCTGCTCATTACTAATCTAGAAACCTTAATGATGAGCAGCATTTGTGTTATTGTCTACCCAAATTTAATTTGTTTATGCAGCAGTTCAGTTAATCCTGCAATCTGTTTTTCTCATATGAGGGCAGATACTGGAGACACCGTTCTTTACAAGTCTTCAGGCTTTTAAATTCTGATAAAAATCAGGATTCTTCACTGGGTCTTGCCCCAGCTCTGAATTAAACCACTTTAAATGTAATTATGGACCCTGGCCTTACATCAGGAACATCCATTTAAAAAATTGATTGGCCAGGCTGTTCCACGCGGCACTTTATGAGCAAACGATGGCAACGGGGCCAGAGCTGTAATTTATCAAGGCAAAAAAGCAGGTAAATACTTTATTAGTGGTAATGAGAGGGTTGCCAGCTAACTGAATCTCGTCTTCCCTCTCCAGCTACTTCACGGAGCCGTGGTGCATGGCCCTCTTCCACGATCGTTTTATTGATCTCAGAAAAGAGTTACGCCAAATCTTAGCCTCCAAGGAGGTAAGAGTGATTAATGGATATGTGGATTATCCCTTGCACATTATGAGCACTTGATAGCTGCTGATCATTTAGACTTCCCCCTACATTCCCACTTTATGGTTTTACTTTTGAAACCAACTCTACCCCCATGTAAGCAAACTATGGAGTATCTAAGCATAGATAGTAATATTTCAGGGAAAGTGATTTTCCCTACAGTCTATTACTAGGAATGCATTTCTTTTCCCTTTTTACAGGTAGCTGTATTTCACGATTAGCTAATGATGTTGGCTGAAACTGGATATGAGTTGTATTTATTTGCCCTCAAGAAAGATCACATTCCTTTAGTTTCTGTCTATGTTGGCCAACCATTTGCTGAGCATATGGCTTGTGTGTTGGTTTAAAAATGTAAAGAGAAGTCATTCTGGTGTCAAAACACATGCCTTCTATAACTAAAACTTCTTTCTCAAAGTGATACAGAATTAACTGGAAGTTAGACTAAATATCACAAAGGCTCCATGCTCAGCGGTGTAAATAAGAAGGTATTTATGAACTTTAAATGATTTCTCTCAATACTAGAGTCCTTAGCATGGCTGTGGAAAGTTAGCACCTGTGGTCAGAGTGGTTGAATAACCATCCTGGACTCCACCCTGATTCACACAAACAAGGCCTGGAGCCTAGTTAGTTTCCAGCTCATCTTAATGTCTTAAACGGGCAATTCCTACGTTCCTGTTGTCCCTTCCACTTGAGAATATGTGTAGCCTTATAGGTTCCCTGTACAAAGGCTGCCCCTTTGAACAGCACAGAGAAAGATCACCACTGAGCATCCCAGAATCCTCTGTGGTGCATTGAGGTACCATGGTTATTACCTTGACCTTACTAAGGACCCTAAGCTACAGAGGCCAAACCTCCTACAGGTCTTAAGGCCATCTGGTAAGCTCAGCACCCACCTTCCCAGATGACTCCTAGTGCCCAAGTTGGGAAATATAAGCAATCTTTTTTTGTTTTTTCCTGAGGGTGTTTTACTGAGGGTTGAACTCAGGGCCTTGCACTTGCATGCTTTGCAAGTGCTGTGCCACTGAGCTGCACCCCTAGCCCATTTTTTAACTTTTTGATACAGGGTCTTGCTAAATTATGCAGACTGCCTCTGGTCTGGAACTTGCTATCCTCGTGCCTCCGCCTCCCGAGTCACTGGGATTGCAGGCATGCATCACTGTGCCCGGCTATAAGCAATCACTTATTCTGAAATAGATTCAGATGGGCAAGCATATTTCTAAAGTTTAACCCAAACTGTCATGCTTTAGAATCCACAGGAATAAAAGCCCAGCATGTAAATGAAGGAAGTGTTTACATGTCAGAGTCAAATTTCTCCCTGAGCATGGAGCCTTTGGGAGGTGTAGCCTCACTCCCAGTTAATTCTGTATTGCTTTGAGAAAGAAGCACAATGACTAAATGCAAAAGTCAGACATTGCTTAAGTTGTACAGATTAAAATGTATATAGAGCTGTCCCTCAGTATCTTGAGGATCTGATTCCAGGCCCCCAGGGATGCTAAAACCCAGAGATGCCAAGTCACTTATATATAGAGTGTGCAATATTTGCATAGAACCTACATGCATCCTCCTGCATACTTAGATTATTTTATTTTATTTTATTTTATTTTATTTTATTTTGCAGCCCTAAGGGCTGAACCCAAGGCCTTGCACATGCTAGGCAAGTGCCCCACCATTAAGGCACACCCCTAGTCCCCTTTTTACTTTTTATTTTGAGACAGGGTCTTGCCAAATTGCACAGGCTGCCTCTGGCCTTGATCTCATGATCCTCCGGCCTCCGCCTTTCAGATTGATGGGATTATAGGTGTGTACCATGGCACCCAGCTTTCCTCCTGAATGCTTTAGCTCACCTCTAGACAATGGTTGATATCTAGTACAATGTCAGTGCTGTGTAAATAGATGTTCTACTACATTGTTAGGGAGTAATGACCACAAATCCTGTGCATGTTCAGTCCAGATGTGCTTTTTCCCAACTATTTCTTATCTGTGGTTGGTTGAACCTGTGGATATGGAAGCTTTGAATAAAAAGAGCCAACCATAAGTTAGAGATGCCACATGTCAAACAGTGCCTCTGCACTGCACCCGGGGCTGTGAGGTCTGCTCAGGTGAAGTCTGAACCAGATTTGTAAATCCAGTGCTTACAAACTCTGCTGTACTCCTCAGATGCCTCCCCTCACAAAATGCACTCTACTGTGTGCCTCGGCCCTCAGTGACAGCCGTCAGCTTCCCACAGAGCCTGCCAACACTTTAGGCTTCAATTTCTTCACCCCCAGATCTGAGCTCCTCAGTTAATGTTCTGCTCAGATCCAAGGGATTTTAGGATAGGATAGTGTTTTATTGTTGGAAGAACACTAACCTACGTCCAAAATAAACATCAGAAACTATGTGGCTTTAAAAATATTTTATCAGATTTATTATACAGCTCTCATGTTCTTTGATAAAATTCACTTTCCTAAAAAGTTAATTTGGGGCTAGGATTTAGCTCAATTGGTAGAGGGCTGCTCTGTGTTCTCTGAGGCCCTGGAATTGATACCCAGTACCACAAAAAGGGAGAAGGACTTGGCACCCAATCCTGAAACAATCCCAAAACAATTAACCATCAAAAATCCTATGAATAGCAGAGAAGCACTGATACAGTGCCTGGCGTGGCATAGTATCTGGGAGTGTTTCGTTCTGTTGTATATAGGATCGCTGTGAGTTGGACCTAACCTGATGGCACCTAACAACAAAAACAAAAGGTTAATTTGCCAGGGGTTCAGAGGAAGGAGGAAAAGAGAGGTGGAGAGAAGGACAGAGGCTTTCTAAGGGCAGTGAAACTCTTCTTTATGATTCTGTGCTGATGTATACATGTCATTACACTTTTGTCAAAACCCACAGGATATGAAACACAAAGAATGTGCATAAATGTAAACCATGGACTGTAGTTACTATGTTGTTCGTAGGTGCCTTTGGTGCTCTTCCAATTCATAGCAACCCTATGTACAACAGAACGAAAGAGGTACCATATCTGTCGGTGCTTATCTGCTATTCATGGGGTTTTCAATGGCTGATTATTTCCTGAGTGGGCTACAAGGTCCTTCTTCCATTTTTGTGGTGCTATGGCGCGAACCCGGGGCCTCTGAGCATGCAGAGCAGGCACTCTACCAACTGAGCTAAACCCCTAATAATGGTGCAGCAATATTGAGTCTGCAATTGTTAGGGAAAAAAAAAAAAAAGTCAGCTGTAACCCTTGGCATCCTTCCCTTTCAATGGCACTTTCGGAGCCTCCCTCAAGCCTTTATCCATGCAGTGACATTTGTTGTGAGCCAACTCGGTGTGTCCAGCAGTGCCAGCCAGTGGGCCAGCTGTAGCTGTAGACATCTGCTGAAGGCAACTGAGGGCTCCCCAACTTTCTTGTGGGTTTTCTAGATTTCTAGAAAGCAAAACCTCTAGGGAAAACAAACAAACAAAAAACATACCCCCAAAATGCCACTGGGGGTTGTTCTGCTTGTCAAATGGGAAAGGCCACACGGAGAGATGGTGCCTGGGGTTGGACCGCTCAGGGTGGCTTTGGGCAGATCCTCAGGCTTCTGTGGTGATGGCCACAGGGGACAGGTCCACATGAACGGGGCCATGTGTAAACAGACGTGTGGGAACTTGAGTCCAGAGTCTGGTGATAGGAAAGTAAAAAGCGTAGCTCTCACTGAAGACTAACAGTAATTCCTTTTCTCCAATACTGAGATGTGGTAACCATGTCATTTCCCTTTCTAGCTCATCCTCAAAGGACAGAAATTTAACCACTAACTACATCTTTGGTATTTCAGTTTTCAATTATAAATTCACTGACGGCACATTTTAGCTGTGGACAAAGCCTGTCACTGGCAAAAGAGACATTTTATGTAGTCAAAATCATCCTTCAAAATCCTTTAAGAAAGACGTAACATTATAAGAATATGCACACTCAACAACAGAACCTCAAAATACATGAAGCAAATGTTCACAGAATTGAAGGAAGAAGTAGTTGAAAATAAGAATTAGAGATTCCAGTATCCCACTTTCAGTGCTAGATAAAACAACCAGCTAGCCCAGTAGGGATCAGAGGACCTTACCAGCACAGTGACCCATGGGACCCAGCAGTTGCGTGCAGCACAAGCACTCAATGGCAGCAGGATCCACAATCTTTCTTCTCAGGTGCACAGGGGATGTTCTCCAGGATAGGCCACATGGTAGGCCACAAAACATCTGCCAGCAAATTTTAGAAGATTTAAATCATACAAAGGATATTCTCCAGCCACACTGGAATGAAACTAAAAATCAATGCAGAAGAAAAACTGGAAAATTCACAAATTAGTGGAAATTAAGTAATATCCTCTTAAGCAACAAATGGGTCAAAGAAAAAACTAAAAGTGATAGTAGAAATACTTAGAAATGAAGGAAAGTGAAAATACAACACACAAAAACTTATGGGATGCAGCAAAAGCAATTTGCAAAGGTAAATTATAGTTATAAATGTCTGTATTTTAAAAAAGGAAAGATTTCAAATCATAATCTAATTTTAAACATTAGGGAACCAGAAAAAGAAAACAAATCTAAATTCAATGCCAACAGAAATAAACAATAAAAGAGAGAGCAAAGATAAATTAGAGAATTTTTTAAAATAAAGAAAATCAATGAAAATAAAAATTGGTTCTTTAAAAAGACCAACAAATTTAATAAACCTTTGGCTAGACCAAGAAAAAAACACATTAGTTACTAAATTAGAAATGAAAATAAATACATTACTACCAACCTTACAAAAATAAAAAAAGGTTATAAGAGAATATTATGACTGATTGGATACTCACCAAGTAGAAGATACCTAGGTGAAATGAACAAATTCCTCAAAACACAAAAACTAAAAACTGACTCAAGAAGAAATAGAAAATCTCAACAGATGTATAACAAGAAAAGAAACTGAATCATTAATCAAAATTGCCTCAACAAAGAAAATTCCAAGACTGGATAGCTTCATTAGTGAATTATACTCAAACACTTAAACAAGAATTAATATCAGTTCTTCCTAAATTCTTTTTAAAAAATAAAGGAGGGAACCATTCTTTGAAGCCATCATTAGCTTGACATCAAAACCAGACAGACACCACAAAAAAGGAAACTGCAGGCTAATATTCCTTATGAATTTAGAGGCAAAAATCTTCAGCAGAATATCAGCAAACCAAATCCAATAGTATGTTAAAAGGGCTATCCACCATTCCCAAGTGCAATTTATCCCAGAGTTATCAGAGTATCTCAGCATATGGAAAGGAATCAGTGTCTCCCACCACTTTAACAGAATGTTGGGGAGATACAGTTGATACAAAGCATTCAAAAATATCAATCACTTTCATGGTAAAAACACTTTAAAACTAACAATAGAAGGTAACTTCCCCTATTTGATAAAAGATAGTTATGAAAAGCCATGGCTAACATCAGTTGGTAGGGAATGAGTGAAAGCTGAAATCTTGTTGAGATGTGGAATAAAACAAAGATACTGGTTTTTATCCCATATAGTCAACACTGTACTGGAAATTCTAGCTAGAGCAATTAGGTAAGGAAAAGAAAGAAGTAAAATTCTCCCTATTCTCAGATGACATAGTCCTAAAGAACTCAGAAAATAACTAAAAAGCTAATAAATCCATTCAGCCATATTGCAGGATACAAAAAAAAACAAAAAAAAAAAAAAAAAAAAAAAAAAAAAAAAAAAAAAAAAAAAAACCCCGCAATAACAGCTGTCTACATTCTTAGTGAGTAATCTGAAAATGAAGTTAAGAAAATAATTTCATTTCTAATAACATCAAAAAGCGTAAAATACTTGGGAATAAATGTAATCGAACAAGTACAAGACGTGTACACTGAAAATTGTAAAACATTTCAGAAAGAAATTAAAGAAAGACCTAAATAAATTGAAAGACATCTGTGTCCGTGGATTTAAAGAGCCTGCATTGTTGTTGTTGTTGTTAGGTACTATGGAGTCAGGTCTGAATCACAGCACAACAACAGAATGAATCACTCCCTGACATTGTGCCATGCCTAGCATTATGTCAGTGCTTCTCTGCTATTCATAGGATTTTCAATGGCTGATTATTTTGGGATTGTTCTGGGAGTAGGCTGTCAGGTCCTTCTCCTATTCTGCATTGTTAGGATGGCAACAACACCCAAAACAGTCTACAGATTCAATGCAATCTTATCAAATCCCAAGGACGTTTTCCATAGACATGGAAAAGTTCATATGCAAATGCAAGAGATTCCAAATAGCCAAAACTATCTTGACAGAAAGCAGAACAAAGTTGAAGGGCTCATCGCTAATTACAAAATTTAATACAAAGCAACAGTAACAAGACGGTGTAGTACTTGCATAAGGACATAGATAGATAGATAGATAGATAGGTAGATAGATAGATAGATAGATAGATTCAATAGGAAAAAAAACTACATGAAAAGATGTTCAACATCAGTAATCACTAAGGAAATAAAAATCAGAACCACAATGAGATACCACTTTACATTCACTGGGATGGCTGTAATGTTTTTAAAAAGAAGAAATAAGTGTTAGTAAAGCTGTGAAAAAATGGACCCCTTGAACAGTTGCTACTAGGAATGTAAAATTATGCAGCTGCCATGAAAAAAAGTTTGATGATTCCACCAAAAAGTTACACACAGAATTACCCTATGACCCAGCAATTGTACTCTTAGGTATATATCCACAAAATTGAAAGAGGTATTCATCAATATTCAGAGCAGCACTATTCATAGTAGCTAGAAAGGGGAAACAACCCTAATGTCCATCAGTATATCAACAGATAAACAAATTGGTCTATTCACAATAGTATTTGCAATAGTATTCAGCCATGAAAAATTAGTGAAGTATTAATACATTGAACAAAGCAGATAAACCTCAAAACTTTATGCCAGAAAGACAAAAACCATATGATTTCAATAGATATAGGGAAAGCATTTGACAAAATGCCTATTCTTTCATGATTGAAAAAAAAAAGCTCTCAAAAAATAAAGGTATATTCTTCAACACAATAAAAGCTTATAGCTAGCATCATACTCAATGGTGAGAAGTTTAAATCCTTTCCTCTAAGATCAGGAACAAGACAAAAATGCCCTCTCTTGCCATTTCCATTCAATACAGTACCAAAAATCCTAGCCAGAACAGTTAGGCAAGAAAAGAAATAAATGGCATCCAAATAGCAAAGAAGGAAGTAAAATTGCCTGTGTCTTCTGATAACATGAGCTATCATATAGAAAATTCTAAAGACTCCATGAAAAAAATACTTTAAAACTGATAAACAAAACTGATAAGCTCAGTGGTAGCTCATTGGTAAAGCACTTGCCTAGCAATTGCAAAGCACTGGGTTCCATCCCCAGCACCAGAGGCTCACACGCGCGCGCGCGCACACACACACACACACACACACACACACACACACACACACACCCCTGAGAAACAAATTTAGTAAAGTTTCAGAACAAAGCATGCAAAAATCAGTAGTATTAGTTGGGCATGGTGGCACATTCTTATATTCCCAGCACTTAAGAGGTTGAAGAAGGAGCGTCAACTCAAGTTCAAGGATTGTTGTTGGTGGTGTCCGACTCATAGTGACCCTACATACAACAGGCAAAACACTATTGTCAGTGCTTCTCTGCTATTCATAGGGTTTTCATTGGCAGGTTGATTTTTTGGGAGTGGGCTACAGGGTCTTTCCCCCAAGTTCAAGGATAGCTTGGGCTAAATAGCAAGACCCTGTTCAAACAAACAATAAAACAAAACAAAACAAAATCAGTACTGTTTCTAATATTCTAACAATAACCTATCTGAAAAAGAAGTTAAGAATACAATCCCATTTATAACTGCATTAAAACTACTTTGGATTAAATTTAAACAAGGAAGTGAAAGATCTATGTACTTAAAAACATAAAACATTGGTGACAGGTTCCAAGCACTTCCCCAAACAAAACAAAACAGAAAACCACACACACATTGATGAAAACAGCCTGCTGGGAGGTCTTGCACCGTATTTCTCCCGCTGCAGTGGTGTTCAGATGGAACAGAGCCAGGAACTCCCCCTCGTCCAGCCTCCCGCCACCTTCCAGTCTGCTTTTCAGTTGCAAGTTGTTCTCACCCATTTCCTACCTCCAGGACTAGCCAATACCTTTTTTCTGCTTAGCTCCTTATTGCCAACCAAACATGGCCTCCCACATTCGACCAGCATTGCTCCACTGGGTGGAGGCTGCCATTGCCAGCCCACTCACTGTGCATCTGTGGACCCCTATGCCATCTCACCCATCTTTGATTTCCACAACAGCGCTCAGGAGTGCGGGGCACAACTGCCAAAGGTTGGCCAAGGAGAATCGGGAGGGAGCTAAGCATCTCTTGAAGATGATGCAGAATCAGAGCATGCTCTCTGCTGGGGTGTGCCGATGCCCTCTCAAGATTCATGGGGTAAAACCCTCAACACCATGGAAGCCACAGCCATCCTGGGGAACACCTCAAGATGAGCTCTGTGAGGTCTTCATGCTCCGGGCTCTGCCTATGTTGACCTCCACCTGTGACTTCCTAGAGAGCCATGTCCCAGATAAGCAGGTGAAGCTCTGCAAGGGGATGGGGAGGCCATGGTGCTGGCTCCACAGGCTGGTGGCCCCCAGGCCTGGCCCTCCAAATGGCTCTCAGAAAGGCTCACTTGCCAGCTGCCTTCAAGGCAGCTTTGCAGACACCCTGGAGCCCTCCCCAAGCCTGGGCCCAACAAAGGAAGTAGAGCTTTCTGCAGAATAAAAAAGAAACAAACAAACAAAGAAAGAAAAGAAAAACTGATGAAAGAAATTGATGGTGACATAGTAAATAGAAAGATAGCTTGTGTTCATGGACTGGAAGAATTAATGCTGTTAAAATATCCATATTATTACCCAGTAATGCACAGATACGTTGTAATCCCTATCAAAATACCAGTGCCATTTTTCACAGTAATATTTTTAAAATCCTAGAATTTATAAGGAACCACAGAAGACCCTGAATAGCCAAAGCAATCTTGAGAAAGAACAAAGGAGGAGGCATCATACTACATGAGCATGAAATATATTACAAAACTATAGTAATGAAAACAGCAGGGCACTGGCATCAAAACAGACCCATTGCCCAGTGGAACAGGGTAGAGAATTCAGAAACAAATCAATGAATTTACTCTCAGTTGATTTTTATTAGTAATTATTAGTGTACAGCTTAATGAGTTTCATTATGATATTTCCATATATGCTTATCATTATACACTGCTCATGTTCACCTCCCCCATTGCACTCTCATGACCCCCCCTCCTCTGTCATCCCCTTCCTCCCCACCACTGGTCTCCTTTCTGCTTGCATGTCTTGCTAGTGTGTGTACATATGTGGTATACAAATCCAGATTCTGCCTTTGTGAGCAAAACCTGGCATTTCTGTCTCCCTCATGACCCTTTCTTATTGTCCCTTCCCCCATCTCTTTAGTCTCTTTTCTCACCTACATAGTCCCTCTTCTACTTTCATGACAAATATATTAAAATATTGAATAGATGTTGAAATCTAGTGTCCATACCTGAGAGAAAGCATGCAATGTTTGTCCCTCTGGGTCTGGCTTATTTCACTTAAAATGATGCTCTCTAGTTCCACACATTTTCCAGCAAATAACATCATTTCTGAGTGGGGAGAGATGGTATCTCAAGATGGTTTTGATTTGCATTTCCCTGATGGCTAAGAATGTTGAGTATTGTTTTATAGGTTTATTGGCCATTTTTAGTTCTTCTTTTGAGAACTGTCTGTTCAACTTATTTGCCCATTTATTTATTGAATACTTTGCTTTTTTTCGTGTTTACTTTTTTTGTGTCCTTCATATATTTTAGATATTAATCCCTTGTCTGATGTATAGCTGGCAGAGATTTTCTCTCATTCTGTAGTCTGTCTCTTCACTCAGTTAATTGTCTCCTTTGCTGTGCAAAAGATTTTTTTTTGTGTGTGTGTGTGGTACTGGGGTTTGAACCCAGGGCCTTGCATTTACATGCTTTGCAAGTGCTGTACCACTGAGCTGCACCCCCAGCCCATTTTTTTACTTTTTGAGACAGGGTCTTGCTAAATTATACAGACTGCCTCTGGTCTCAAACTTTCGATTCTCCTGTGCAAAAGCTTTTTACTTTCATGCAATCCCATTTGTCAATTCTTGCTGTTGTTTACTGAGCCATTGGGGTCCTTTTTAGAGAGTCCTTGCCTATGCCTGTGTCTTAAAGTGTTTTCCTTATATTTTGCTCTAGCAATTTCAAAATATCAGGTCTTATATTAAGGCTTTTGATCCACTTTGAATTGATTTTTGTACAGAGTGAGAGTGAGATCTAGTTTCAGTCTTCTACCTGAGAACATCCAGTTCTCCCAGCACCATTTGTTGAAGAGGGTGTCTTTTCTCCAACTTATATTTTTGGCACCTTTGTCAAATACCATATGGCTGTACTTACATGGATTTATTTCTGGATCCTCTATTCTGTTCCATTTGTCTACATGTCTGTTTTTGTGCCATACCATGGTGGTTTTGTTACTATAGCTCTGCAGTATAATTTGAAATCAGGAATTATAATGTTCCCTGGATTACTGTTTCTGCTCAGGATTGCTTTAGTGATTCAGGGTCTTTTGTGCTTCCTTTTGAATTTTAGTATTTTTTTTTCCATTTCTGTGAAGAATGTCATTGGAATTTCAATGAGGGTTACATTGAATCTGTAGATTGCTTTCATTAATATCTCCGTTTTCACAATAGAATTCTTCCAATCCATGAGCACAGGAAGTCTGTTGATTTCTGACAAAGATGCCATGCAAATGGGGAAAGGACAGGCTCTTCAACAATGACGCTGGGAAAGTGGATGTTCACATGCAGAGAAATGGAATGGGACCCTTATATAAAACATCAGTTCAACGTGGATGAAAGGTTTAAACCTCAGGCCTAAAACTGCAAAACTCTAGAAGAAAATATAAGGGAAAGGCCTCCTTGACATTGCTGTTGGCCAGCATATTTTTAGTTATGGCACCAAAGCGCAGGCAACAAAAGCAAAAATGAAGAATTGGGTCTGTATCAAACTAAAAAGCTTGTACACAGCAGGGGAAACAATTAGCAGAGTGATGAGACAGTCCATAGATAGGAGAGAACATTTGCAAGTCACACATCTGATGAGGGGTGAATACCCCAAATGCACAAGGAGCTCAATCAACTCAATAACAAGCAAACAATGCAATTAAAGAAGGACAAATGAGTTAAACAGACGTTTTTCCAAAGAAGACATACAAATATTCTGAAGTTAGATGAAAAACAACATCACTGATCATCAGGGAAATGCAAACTAAAACTACAGTGAGCTATCACCACACACCTGTTACAATGACGCTTATCAAAAAGATGAAAGGTAGTAAGAGCTGGTGAAAACATGGAGAAGAGAAAATCCTCCAACCCTCTGGGTGAGAATGTAAGTGAGAAAAGCCATCTGGAAAATAGTATGGAGGGTAAAATTAGTTACTATATGATCCAGCAATCCCACTTCTGGATATATGGGCAAAGGAATTAAAATTGAAGTTGGTATGTGGAAGAGAGGCTTGCACTACAGCATTAACAGCCATGATATGAGAACAACCCAAGTGTCCATGGATGGATGAGTGGATAAAGAAACTATGTATACACACAATAGAATACTATTCAGCCCTTAAAAAGGAAGTTTGTTATGTGCAACAATATGGATGAACCTGGAGGTCATGCTAAGTGTAAGAAACCAAGATCTTCATGGTCTCACATGTGGAATCTGAAAAGGTGAACTCATAGAAAAACAAAGTAGAACAGTGGATCCCAGAGGCTGGTTATATGAGAATGCAGAAAGGGGAGGTGCTCTTCAAAGGGTACAAAGTTTCAGTTAGACAGAAGGAATAGGTTGTAGTGATCTGTTGCACAGCCTGGTGACTACAGTTAATAATAATTTATAGTATATTTCAAAATTGCCATGAGATTTTAAATGTTCTCACTATAAAGAAGTGGTAAGTTTGCAAGGTGATAGATATGCTTATTAGTCTGATTTATAATTTCACCATGTATATGTGTCATCACATTATATCCCATGAATATATGCAATCATTATTTGTCAATTAAAAATAAATTTTTTAAAATAAAATTAAGAAAGAGACTTTATGAAAAACAAAATATGCTAACTAAAAGACTCCAGACATAAAAGATCACATATTATACATGGCACTGTGACAGGTGAGCTAGTCACCAGTGAGTACCGTGAGAGAGGAGGCGATCACAGTGTAGACGTCACCAGGGCCATTTTGTGATCTTACACTACTGTCCCCAGGGCCAGAGCAATGTTGTACAGTAATGACCTAAAATCTTCTACAAGTTCATTGTTTTTGTGTTGGTCTGATACAGTGCTCCAGAAAAGTTGAAGCAAGAGCCAATCTCCTATATACTGCAGAAATATCCCAAGGGCTGTGTTGGTGGCACTCAGTGCTTTCAACACCTGCAATATTTAGTGAAGGGCAGCATTGCCTTCTTCTTTCTCACATCCTGAATTCCTGTGAGTCTCCCTGACTATTCTTCCAAACGCTGTGTATATCCCTTCCCACACCTGGCCAAGCCCTGTTTAAATAACCGAGTAGTAATGATGTTATGTCTCCATATCACTTGAATCTTCTGTCTGCCAGTTCTTACCATTAATAAATTAATAGTCTACTGGAACCCCACAAGTCAGTCAGTCATGGGGACACATGCCTGGAATCCCAGCACCTGAGAAGCTAAGGAAGGAGGATCACAAATTCAAGGCCAGCCTGGGCTATATACTGAGTTTCAGGCCAGCCTGGGCTATGGGGAGGAGGAAGGTAAGACAAATCTGCAAGTAATCCATTTTTTTTCTATTAAATAAAAGGAATTATTGGAAGTTGAAATGAATATAGCATGAAGTCCATAGGACTTCTGTTTGGGTTAATGTTCAACCATCACAGTGGTCAGAAAGCATACAACACAACCCTACTGTGGATGGGCAGATTTGTGGAGATGAAACGATTCCAGCAAATGTTGCCTGTAGAAGCCAGGGATACAGATGTGCATGGTTCTCACGGAACATGTCTATCAATCTGTGCCTATGTTTGAGAACTTCCATAACAAAACAAAGAAGCCTTGACTATATTGTAGATTGTACAGCATACAGCTCTCACCTTCCAGTAACTTTTTTCTTTCTGAGACCTGTATTGAAAGATATCAATGAATTTAATTGTACAGAGAACTCATTCTAAGCATTTTAGACTCTATCCCTCAGGGACTGTAACCTAGTAAAGTAAACCGTCTAGGAATTTTCAAGCACATATGTGTAATCACTCCCTTTCCTATGTCTAAAGCAAGCATGACCCACAGATGATTTTTATCTGAAAAGGACTTGAAATGACTGCTTGGTGGCCTTATGCTAAATGATAGAAACTAGTCACAAAAAGACAACTGCTGAGCCTGCTTGGCTCCGTGGCGCACGCCTGTAATCCCAGAGGCTTGGGAGGCGGAGGAAGGAGGATCACAAGTTTGAGACCAGAGGCAGTCTGCGTAATCTAGTGAGAACCTGTCTCAAAAAGGAAAAAACTGGGCTGGGGATGCAGCTCAGTGGTCCAGCACTTGCAGAGCATGCAAGTGCGAGGCCCTAGGTTCAACCCCTAGTACCGCAAAAAAACAAAACAAAACAAACAAAAAAAACCAACAGCTGTATCACTTCAGTCATCTGAGGTCCCTAGAGAAGTCACGCTCACAGAGACAAAAATGGAACAGTGGCTGCCAGGGCTAAGAAGAGGGTGGACCAGGAAGTTAGTATTTAGTGGGTTCAGAATTGCCGTTTGGGAAAATAAAAAAGTTCTGGAGACCGTGGTGGTGGTGGTGATTGTACAATAAAGTGAGTTATTTAATGCCATTAAACTGCACACTTAAAATGCTAAAAAATAATAAATTTTATGTTATGAATGTTTGCCACAATTAAAAATAATTTCTAAAATGCAAGAGCACTTGCCGTCCCTGGGAGGTGAGCACAATCTCTTATTTTCACAAATCTGCCTTGTGATTGTGTTGCTAAATCCAGATCATTTCTGAGTCTGGCCTCTTGCTGTATTTCGCAGGAGGAAGACCTTCCTTCCATAGAAAAGCTAGCCCATCAGATCGAAGATGAGGAAATAAACCTGCACGAGAGGCCCCAGAAATATCTCAAAAAAATTTACCAAGAAACCATCTACAAGAAGCTGGTGGAGAGGAGCATCCTGGACTACCTGCATTATAATCGCTACCACCTGCCCATGTACGCGTGGCCTGGCATCATCTAGCTGTGGCTGAGGTCTCTTTGGCGCCTGGGAGCCTCTGCAGAAACAGGAAACTTCGCCAAAGCCTGGCTTCCCAGCCCAGCACCTTCTTGGTCCTGCCTCCTTAGGCTTGCAGTTCCCTCTTGTTTCAGTAGGTGGTGCGTGGTCGTGCGTCCCTATTCTGGGGCAGGGAGCTTTGCAAATACCAGGCATTTTCCGGTGCAGAATAATTCACTTTAGCAATAAAATGAGATCATACTGTATAAAATTTGTTTTTACCTTGGGTGTGATTCTGTTTGATTTCCTGGAATGTTCTGCTACCAATTTTGTTAGATTTTCTCATGGTTATCTAGTATTACTTGAGGGTGATTTAAAAAAAAAAAAAAAAGTCATGTGCCCAGAATGGAAAATTAGTAAACAGATGATAAGAAATTAAATCTGTACCCAACATCAGAAGGACTGATTGGGTAGGGAAAATCATGCATGGCCTTTTGAAACCAAAGAGGCTCCTATCACAGTCCCCCTGTTTTAATTCACATTGCCATTCATGAGCATAAATACACAGAAAAACTGGGAGATCCGATTTTAGATTATAAAATGGCAGTGAGAAGTCAATCTAGTTCATTTCCTTTGAACCTGAGCATGGTTGCTTTGCTGGAGGTGAAAGGGATCCCCTGGTACCTGACATCTATAATGTGGATCAGAAACCCTCTCTCTCCCAAATAAAGCAAAATAACTGCCCCTTCTGAAAGCACATGGATTCAGAAATTAGGGGAAACAACACATATAATTGTTGTCATTTATTTGGGTGCCTTTTAGTGGATATTGTGACACAACTTTTTAACCAACTGCAGGGCTTGAAATTGGTTTTCATGAACACATTTCCATATTGTGTTCCTTTCAAAATTTTCTATTAACATTTAGCAAATGTTGACACACTTAGAAGAATTACCCGGCTATTATAAGTCAGGATATGTATTACAGAATTCTACACAATATCGGGCTCTCTGCCAGGAACCACTTAATCATTTGGAACTACGAAGTTGTTTGCTACTTCTCAAAAACAAAATTGCTTCAGAACACTGGACTCTAATTTTTCCAAGACAGACAAAAGTGAGCAATAAGTGCCACTAATTCCTTTACACGTATGTCTAGCACAAATGCATGGGTCACTTAGGGGGGCAGGGTTGACCATATGGTGTGACCTGTGTAACTTGAATGGGGAACAATCACTCCTGCTCCACTCCTCAGAATTCAGACCCAACACACGTGGAAACATATTTCAGGATCCGGTGGCGGAAGCTTAGGCAGCAACTGGGTCAAACTCATCAGCAAATGGAGGGCGTTTCTGTGGCTGGGCTGATGATGAACAGAACTTCAGATAGAGGACCAACAGTTATGATTTCTGTGGCCACATATTACCATGATAAAGCCTTTAGCCACACCAAAGTGACCCCAAATGACAATGTCAACCTTACTACAAAATAATGCATAAATATGATAAATTTTCTTTCGCTACCTTTTAAATAATTGTCTTGCTCTTAAATAAGCATCGCAGCATATTTGAAAATATCTAAAACATACCCCAGCCTGCAAAGTGTATCAGATGACATTACTTTAATCCTTGTCCCATTCTCAGAAAATAATTTCCTGAATCTAGGAAATTCAGCATATATGCTAAATAATTTCCTCAATCTAAGAATTTTAGCATAGATCTGCAGGACTGTGAGCTTTATCACAGAAGCACAATTTCCTAAGAAGTAAAGATTTCAGTAGCCGTTGGTCACAACTTGAAACTGCCTGTTTTAGGGCTCCAGGAGCATAAAGACAAAGATGAAACCTGGCAAACGAAAGGGCTTGGAAAGGACCAATATTTGGACTTTTCAGGGTGTGCGAAATATAAATTCTGTAGACTGGGGAAAGCATGAAGACCTCACGAGTTTCAGCATTTGCTGTTGGTCTGAGGACATCTCCGGCTCTCTGCTGGGTCTTGGACTTCTATAGTTTAAAGCAAAGAATATTGACAACAATAGATCAAAGATAATTTTCCAAAGTTTTCTTCCCCCAAGTCACATGCAAAACAGCCTTGCTTCACTGATGCCTCTAATGATCTGACAGATGTCAGTTTTTAAATGAAAAGTGTAGCCACCTCCTTTCCAAAAATGGCCCCTTGCGGTTTCATTACACCCAAATGTCACAGAAAAACGAAAGAAAAATAAGAGATGAAATGAGGAAGAAAACCCTGGGTGGGAGCTAAAAACTAGCCAATCAATATTTACCCTTAGAAGGAGGTGAGGGAGGGAGAGGAGAGAAGGGCAGGCGGGAGGGGAAGGGAGCGAGCGGAGGGAGGGGAGCGGACGCACTCGGCGAGCTGGCGTGAGCCAAGAACCTGGGAGAGGCTCGCGAGTCGCCGAGCGCGCGGAGCTGTTGATTGTTTTCTGGTTGAGAGAAGAAGTGATGTTAAGGCCGGGATAAAGTAAGCGCCGGGCCCGGGGCGCGGAGCCCAGCAGCTGTATGCTAATGCTCACAGAAACCAAGCTCCGCGTCCCCCATTAAAGCGGGCGACCGGGAGGCCACACATCACTGAACAAATAGGCTCTCTCTAGACAAATAAAATAACCCACGATGGCCTGTGGGGAGGGGAAGGCGGAGTGGGGAGAAGAAGAGGGGGAGTGATGCGGGGAGAGGCAGGAAGAGAGTGGGGAGAGAAGCGTGGGGCGCGGAGCGGGAGCTAAGGAGAGAGCAGAAAGTGGGGGGCACGGAGGTGAGAGAAGACGAGGACCGAGGAGACGCGGGCAGAGACCGAGACCCGGGAGGAAGGCGAGGACAGAGACTCGCTGAGGAAGGGAGGGGAGGGGCACACGGAGGGGGAGAGGGAGGGAGGGAAGGGGGAGGGGGGAAGGGATGGGGAGAGGCCGAGGCGGGAGCCACGGAGGGCGCAGGAGGGGCGCAGGAGGGGCTCCGGGACGCACCCGCTCTGAGGCCCAAGTCAGGAGCCCAGGCCCGGCGGCGAAAAGCGCGCTGAGGGAAGGCTGTTGTAGTTAGGGGCGGAGGTCACTGGCCCCCCCGCGCCCTTTCTGGGGGTTGCTCGCGCGTGGGTTCATTTTCCCAGAGGCTCGCGGGGCGGCGGGCCCGGCACGGCGCAGGTGTACCCAGACGCCCTCTGTGCCCTGCGGAGCCCCCGATCCTGTCGGTGTCGTCCTGAGCCTTCCGGACAGAAGTCTCTGGCTGTGACTTTCGCACGGGTCCCCACGTCGCCGTGCCACCCTTCCCGCTGCCCGGCCCAGGGCCCTTCTACCCCGCGTCGTCTGTCCGGCGCCCCGCCCGTCCCACCCCAGGGAAAACAAACAGCCTGAGCGCCCTTCACGGAGCGCGCGGCGGCCCGACGGCCCCTCGCAGGATAAAGGAGGCGGCCGGCCACCCGGCCGGCCCGGCCGCATAATGGGCGCGCAGCAGCTTGCCGGGGGCACTTGGAACTCGAGGGGAGGGAAGCCCTCGGGCGCAGTCCCTCCCCGAGCCGGGCGGACGGCGCAGCCTCGCCGGCGCGCCCTTGTTGGCTCCTTTCATGCGCTCGCCTTTTGTGTGGAATTATTTCAAGGCGAGCTCCGCGGCAGCTTTATGCTAATGCGCCCAACAAAGGCGACCGGCCGCGGGCGGGGGACCGGGAGGTGCCCGGAGGCCGGGCCGGGCCGGGCGGGGCGGTGGCGGGCGGGCTGCGCGTGGCTCTCGCGTGCCCCTGGGACTGACACAACCACCCCTCATTCCTGCGAACACAAAGCCTCGCCAGGGCTTGGGCCCCGCGCGCACCGAGCGCCAGGCGCGGGCCCCGCGGGCCCGGGCGGCGGGCACCGGGGCCGTCACGCGCGATCGTGGGGACCGAGGGCCGTGGCTGGTGGCTTCTATTGAGCCAGGAGAGGGGTCTGAGGCAGAATGGCCGAGGGGCGCTGACAGCCCTGCCCTCCCCACGTAGGTGACTCGGGCCCCGTAGTGGGGTGAGGCCGCTGACCCGAGGTCTTCTCGGGGGAGTTCGGGGGCTGCTGCCCTCCTCGAGACCCCAAGCAGCCGATTCCTCGGGCGAACTTCCCGGCGTTAGCGCTGGTTTCCAAGATTCATGCTTTCTAGAAACTCCCAGGAGCCTCAACTTTGATTCCCAGCTGAGGTAGGGGTCACAACGAGCCCGGGGCGCGCCCCGACGGCGGATCCAAACCCCCGACATGTGAATTTGGAGCGCAGGCGGCCTCCGGCTCCGCAGCCGTCGGAGGAAGAATCCATAGTGGGATCTGCAAGGACAAGAAACTCAGAGGCTCCGGGATTTTTCCAGAGCGCGGACCAGGACCCTGCAGAGGGCAGGAGTCGCCTTGAAACCAGGGGAAGAGCACTCCGGTGTCCAGCCTCGGATCCTCAAGCTCCCTCACTTCTGAGAAATCCCCCACTTGAAGTCGTGACACATCAACGATCAGGGGTTCCCCAGCCGACTCCTCGAGGCTCCTACTCGCACGAACGCAGGCTCGGGGCGCAGTTTGGTGGCCCTTTGCTCTTCCCAGAGGAGGACAAATACCATGACCCTATGTCCCCATCCCTTCGGGCATGCAGATTCTGAGCAAATCACGCAGAAGACATCGGAAATCCACGACCCGCGCGTGGCACAGCTGCAACTGCTGGAAGGTTGCTGGCGTGTGCGTCCTGCGTGCGCACAGCCTCATCTCTTCCTCAGTCCTAGGTTATGAAATTAGTTTTTCCAATGCCTTGAAATGAAACCTTCCGAATTTGCATTCATTTTGACCGTCCCTGTCTGAAAGCCCGTCTCATTTCCCCTGACAAGACTAGAAGCCACAAATAAAGAAAAAGAAACGGTTCCACTTAATCTCAGAATCTCAATAACGTTCCATAGATTTCCTTGACTAAATTCAGAGCCCTGTTTGAATTCCCTCAGGCAGGACATTTTTTGTTGTTGGTGGTGGTGCCACCCCCCCCCCCGCGTCTTTTTTAATAATTATGAGTGTTGTTATTTTTAAAGGATTTACTAGGTGACTAACTCTCCCTGTTATCTGTTGAATGAAAGACGTGTTACATATACAAGACCAAATACCCTGCAGTCAGTTAGGGAGAGCCGGCCGAGCCCCCGCCCTATTATTCCACAACCCAGATGGGATTCGTGATTAGAAAATAAAATTGGCCAAAGCTGTCTCGGAATCCCTTTCCCACTTCTAATTTCATCAGCAGTATTAATCAGCGCTCAAAAGAACAAGGAAATAACATCAGTTACTTATAGATCGAAACACTTAGGTAAATTCATTTTAGGATTTCCAACTTCTACTTTAGGACTAGCACTCATCACAGCATTTTTTTTTTTTTTAATGAGCGCCAGACTTTTTCAAAATATATTCCCTTATATGTAGTCTTCTCTTTTCAGTGTGTGAGTTAAAAATACCACAAACGCAAAGTTATCAAGTATCTTTCCCCTTGGTTAACCCCCTTGGTTAACTAACCCTAACAACCGACCCCATTGCAAATTTATTCCTGTGGATTCTAAAGAAAACTATGCTTAATTTCCACGCCAGGGTATTTTCAGAGGGAAAACCCAAAACAATTAAATACCTTCAGTGGAATTAAGCATAAACAAAACTCAGCAAAATCTGTCTGGGTATACAGAGCTTTGCAGAAAAATGTTTCCCTCACTTTCAATAAAGAGACATTTTCCTCACAACGTGACATTTTATGTGGCTTTGCTATTTGTTCCCCAGCGATGGACAGTCAGGGCCACTACACCCCCTCCGTGGAGTTCTGCCCCCTCCCCGGGAGACTATCTTTTGTCTTTCCTTGGCGCTGGACTGGGAAGAGGACGGGACACAGGCTGCCCCTTCAGGGTCCAAACGGGGCGGCGCCCGGGAGGGGGTGTCCTTCGCTGTTGTCTTTTCCTGGTGGCACGGGGGAAGCGGCTAGTCCTCTCAGAGGCCGCAGCCAGCCTCGGAGGACAGATTGCCCCCCTCCCCCCGGCCGGCAGCACGCGTCTCTTTTGCGTCCAGATTGGCCGCGACCTGCGCTCAATAGCTGGAGGTTAATTTTCTTCACAAAGGTGAAGGGGGCACGACTGGAGGGGGGGCGGCCCGCGCCCAGACAGGCGGCCCCTTTATTCCACAGCGCCTTGATTGGAGCCCTTGATTTAGCATCTGATGTCAACCGGCAGACAAAATGCCCGCTCGGAATGAAAATGCATGAGGCCCCTCCGGGAGGGTGGAAACCAACTTCACTGGGGCGCCGCACGCCGCGCGTTCCAGGCTCTGGCCAACTCGACCGGGATTAACCTGTCTCTGGAAGGCGAGGAGTCTCGGAGATGCACAGGCTGGGCCCCTGCAAGGATGACAATCCCGGAACGTCGGGGAATTTAGAAGAAAAAAAAAGTTCAGAAATTTAAGTTCCTTTTGGAACCCAGCCTGGCCTCCCGCCCCCCTGCCCCCGTTCCAGCCTCGCGTCTGCTGGCGATTGAAGAAGTGCCGTGCCAACTGTTTCTCATCCTCAGGAGAAACCTTCCCTAGGCCCGACTTCGCGCCCAGGCTGCAAGTACAAACCTAGCCCTCCGTTGCAGCCAGGAGGCCAGATCTATTCGCCCTCGGAACCCCGGGGTCCCGCGGCCCACCCGGCCAAGGCACGGGCAGAGCTGCTGGCTGCAAGGACTTTGCAGCTATTTTTCCTTCCTTATTATTTCCAAAACAGCACGCGGGGGTCCTTCACCTACCCAAGCCCTTCTCCCATTCCGGCCGCAGGACTCGCGTCGGCCCCCCTTCCCCCACCCAGTCAACGAGCACAACTTCCCCCTTGGATCTGGCTAGAGGATTGAACCCTCCTGGCATATTTGGGCCCATTCTTCTCCTTTGTTGCTATTTTGCTCGCAACCCGCGGGTAATCCCCGCGCGGGAGGGGGCGTGCATTGTCGTGCTGATGGACGGACCCATTTGGCGGCTCTGCGCCCCCCGGAGTAGAGACACAAAGCCCAGGCACGTGCGCCTCCGCAAAGAGGAGCAGCAGACCGTGAAGGGAGGCGGGGCCGGGCGTGTGCCTGGGCCAGGCGGGGCGGCGGCGCCGGGCGGGGAGGCCGAGGGGCGCGCGCTGGGGCCCCGCGCCCTCAGGTACATCTGCCGCACCTACCGGGCGACCCCCGAGTCCCGGCCCCCTTTTTGCCGCTCCATCGCCCTCCCACCGTACCAGGCCGCGGAGCTGCGGACGCGCTGATTGGCTCCGGGGGAAGCGGGAGGCGAGAACAATGGCCCCCTCCCACCGTTAAAAGGGAGCGGCTCCCGGGCCCGAGGACAGGGACGCGCGTGCAGGGTGCACAGCCGGACTAGCCGCCGCCGGCGCCACGCCAGTCCCGCAGCCGCTCCGCTAGGGCAATGGGCTGGGGACACTGAGGGCCGCGAGGGCCGCGCGCGGAGGTGGGACCGAGCAAGTGTCTCGCCCTCCCGCCACGCCAACATGCCCCGCGGGTTCCTGGTGAAGCGCAGCAAGAAGTCCACGCCTGTGTCCTACCGGGTCCGCGGTGGCGAGGACAGCGACCGCGCGCTGCTGCTGTCGCCGAGCTGCGGGGGCGCCCGCGCCGAGACCCCGGTGCCAAGCCCCGGGCCGGGGCCGCTGCCGCCGCCGCCGCCGCCCGCCGAGCGCGCCCATGCCGCGCTCGCCGCCGCTCTGGCCTGCGCGCCGGGCCCACCGCCACCCCTGCCGGGCCCGCGGGCCGCGCACTTCGGCAACCCCGAGGCCGCGCACCCCGCGCCACTCTACAGCCCCACGCGGCCGGTGAGCCGCGAGCACGAGAAGCACAAATACTTCGAGCGCAGCTTCAACCTCGGCTCGCCGGTGTCGGCTGAGTCCTTCCCCACGCCCGCCGCGCTGCTCGGAGGGGCCGCCGGCGGCGGCGCGAATGGCGCGGGCGGCGGCGGCACCTGCGGCGGCGACGCGCTGCTCTTCGCGCCCGCGGAGATCAAGATGGGCACGGCATTCTCGGCCGGCGCCGAAGCGGCCCGCGCCCCGGGGCCCGGTCCCCCGCTACCCCCTGCCGCCGCCCTTCGGCCTCCGGGCAAGCGGCCCGCGCCCCCCGCCGCTGAGCCGCCCGCCAAGGCAGCCAAGGCGCCCAGCGCCAAGAAGCCCAAGGCCATCCGCAAGCTGCACTTCGAGGACGAGGTGACCACGTCGCCGGTGCTGGGGCTCAAGATCAAGGAGGGCCCGGTGGAGGCTCCGCGGGGCCGCGCGGGGGGCGCGGCTCGGCCGCTGGGCGAGTTCATCTGCCAGCTGTGCAAGGAGGAGTACGCGGACCCGTTCGCGCTGGCGCAGCACAAGTGCTCGCGCATCGTGCGCGTGGAGTACCGCTGCCCCGAGTGCGCCAAGGTCTTCAGCTGCCCGGCCAACCTGGCCTCGCACCGCCGCTGGCACAAGCCGCGGCCCGCGCCCGCCGCCGCCCGCGCGCCAGAGCCCGAATCGGCCACCAGGGCCGAGGCGCGGGAGGCCGCCGGCAGCGACCGAGACACGCCGAGCCCAGGCGGCGTCTCCGAGTCGGGCTCCGAGGATGGGCTCTACGAGTGCCACCACTGCGCCAAGAAGTTCCGTCGCCAGGCCTATCTGCGTAAGCACCTGCTGGCGCACCACCAGGCGCTACAGGCCAAGAGCGCGCCGCCGGCGTCCCCAGCCGAGGACCTACTGGCCTTGTACGCGGGGCCCGACGAGAAGGCGCCCCAGGAGGGGGCCGGCGACGGCGAGGCGGCCGGCGTGCTGGGCCTGAGTGCGTCCGCCGAATGCCACCTGTGCCCAGTGTGCGGGGAGACGTTCCCCAGCAAGGGCGCCCAGGAGCGCCACCTGCGCCTGCTGCACGCCGCCCAGGTGTTCCCCTGCAAGTACTGCCCGGCCACCTTCTACAGCTCTCCGGGCCTCACGCGGCACATCAACAAGTGCCACCCGTCCGAGAACAGACAGGTGATCCTTCTGCAGGTGCCTGTGCGTCCGGCCTGCTAGAGCGCGCCCTCTGCCCCCGCCCCCAGAACTGTGCCTTCGCTTGGAGACCCACAAAGAGAGCGCGCCCTGCACGCCCAGATCCCCTGTCGTCTACACTGGGGGCGTCCCCGTCCCGGGCTGAAAGTGTCGTCTTTGCTTCTCTCGGTGTGGCGTGATGGTAACCCTGGTCTTCTCGTCTTGACTCCTTTTGGACACCCCTCTCCCCGGCTTTGCGTTGTGTGCCCCTCCCCAAGGCGCAACAGGAGTCAATCTCTTTCTGTACAAGAGAGAAAAGCTGTACGCGTTCGTCTCGTGGTCGGAATCCCCCCCACACACACACTTGGAAGGGGGCGAAGCTGTTTTTCTTGCTAGTATTCGCTGTGTTCATGGTCTAGAAATGCGGTTTGCTCTCGCCTACCAATCTCTGTAGCGTACGGGTTGTTTTGGGTGAATCTTGAGGAATAAATGCCTTTATATTTCACAGGCTGTAAATTGAACTTCCCACACGATTAGCTTTATTATGGCTTGTGAACTGCTGGAGTCTGGCTTTACCTTTTTGTATGTGAACAAATGAAATTGCTTAAAACAGAGTTTTCTTTAGTATAGCCACAAATGCCTTGAAGTGTTGTCTGTTTGGGATTGTTTTTGGGGGGAGGGAAGGGAATGTTCACAAGATGCTGTAGTAACTGCCTCAGTATTCCGCGTGAGACTTTTTGGTTTGATCATCTGTTGAGGTAGGACTAGATAAGTTCCCTCTAAATGTACATGTTGATTTATGAGTAATTGTTATTTATTCTTTATTTATTTATATTAATTATGAAGATTATGATATTATTTGATTCCAGATTTCTTTGATGTGCTTTTCCCCTGCCACTCTTGACATTTCACTGTGCATTTTAGAAGAGAGCCTTTTTTCTAAAGGGATCTGCTAAAAGTTTTAACTTTTATACCTATCTGAGGGAATTACAGACAACCTACCATTTTATTCTGCTTGGAGGGCCCCTGAGGTCCTTGTACAACCGACAGCTCTTACTTTTAAATACAATCTCTTTTCTACATACATTATTTTCTTAATTGTTAGCTATTTATAGAAAGCTTCAATAGAACTGTTTCAACTGTATAAATATTTACTATTCAAATAAAATATTTTCAAAGTCAAAATATAGTGGACTTATTTCAGCATCACTTGGTTCCAGTGAAGACTTAAAATAGAGCTGCTGATGCCTTTTTTAAAGCTTTTTAATTATTATTACAGAAAAGAAAACCACCACTGTCGCTTGAGTTGTGCATTTTTAGAGCCGAACCTAAACTTCAGGATTCTGCCCTGCTGGCAGTTCGAGGGTGTAGTCTTGAAACAGCTACCTGGTAATGAAGGTTCCTCTGGTGGACCTTAAAAATGTGCTAGAAACTGGGGTAAAATGAAGGCCAGGGGCATCCCCTCAGAGAAACCTAGTCACCAAAAGAATCTTTCCTTTTCACCAAGGGGATTAAGGAGCACCACTTTCAAAATCCTTTACTTCCCTAAAATTTGGAGCTCAGGGTAACAGTAATTCTTCAAATAAAGTGAGTAGTTCTGTTCATTAAGGACCAAAAGAAAGTAGAGATTTTCAAAGTAAGGGAAGCGGACCAGTTCACACATGGGTGCAACAGAAGTTAAGCAACTGGGTTTGGGGTGAGGGCTCCGAAATGAGGTTTCCAATGAGGTGAGCAATCTATTTGGCAGGGGGCAGGGGGACTGGAACACCATCTGTTTGGAGTATTAAATTTAACAACAGGTAATTACAGTGTTTTCCGTTATGTGTCACTCAGCTCTTTGAAGAACAGTTCTGACGCTCACTAGTGAATATTTTGAGCTGTTTTTCCTGTCTTTGAAACATTTGACTAAGGAGCTGCGCTAAACATCACAATTGTGTGTTCTTTTCATTTTACATGGTTTTCCTACTTTTTCCCCAGAGGCCCACTAAATCTTCTAACCACATTTTCCTGCCCAAAAGATTTCACAAATCTACACAGTAAAAGGATCTCTCCAAAGAAGAGTGGGGAAGGAGGGTGGGCAGGACAGTAGAAGAGAACATTTTTCAGATTCTGAGCCTGAAGTTCTGAGAGGGTGGGGTCTGGAAAAAGGCTCAGCTGGTGAGCACATTGAATATTCCTCTCTTTGTGAGGATCTCACAGACTCAGACACTTCGCAGGTTAAGTTGCTCCCAGAACAAATTGCAGTCACCTTCGTCACTGCCCACCTCCTCTTGCATCAGTTTGGAAAATAAGCAAAGACAAAAGCTCAGAGCTGGCACAATATAAAAGTCCAGGGACAAAGCAGCACTTACGCTCAGAACTTTGAATGAAACAATGAAAACCCTAATGTGTGGCCTGATCACTGTTCCCCTTCCTCCAGCAACAACAAGGGGGCTTTCAAGATATTCTCTCTGAATTACAACATACATTAAAACATACATTGACCGCAAACTGCAGGTCAATGCATATGTGTTCTATGAACATACAAAGTTTTCTTAAAAAGTTTGGCCACATTTGACAAACCCAGGCCTGTCTGCAGGAACGACATCTGTCATCTGTGCTGGACTCACTATTTTTTTCTTGTCTATAATCATAAAGCATGAATTTGCAAGGACCTACCATTATGAACTTAGTTGTTTACAAATGTGCTCCTTGACCTCTGTGGAAATTTATTCCAGTTGCCCAAATATACCTTTACTAAAGTAAAACCCCAAATTCTGTCTATGTGAGACATTAAGTGAAATTATGCAGTAAATGTAGTATATTGAAATTGGCTAAACAGAGTAGATGAAGAAAAACCTGGTCGATTTATTTCAAAGTAGTACAATTTGCATTAACAGAATACTGCACAGGAGGGAAATCAGATTCTCTCTCTTCTTTGATGCTTCCCTGGATAGTAAGGTTCCAGGGTTCTTATTAGAGAAAACTAAGTTAAAAGGTGCGTGCAAAGGCTGCTGGGGACAGACTATGTCCCTTCTGAGGTCCCTGGAGCTTGGGAACTCATCTGTGGAAGTCAGGCCAAGACTCCCACATTATCCTGCAGCAAGGGCTTGGTGGCAAGAGGTTTAGGAGTCCAGAAAAGCAACATGGTTAAAGAGGGAAGCGCTAAAAGGGGAAATGAATAAAAAAGGGTTTTGATTTTTGCCAGGGCCACTCCACTACCCCGTTTCTGTACAAATGTGGTAGATCTGCACCCCTTTGGTTCAAAAGTGTTCCTGTCTCTAGAGCGAGCTGGGCCAGGTGAGCCCTTCGTTCAGGGTTGGTCAGGTCCTGAGGCACGGTTCCTGCCTATGGCCTCCTGCGCCTTCTCCGACATCTGGAGACGTCAGAGCCGCTCAGGTGCTCTCAGGGAGCAGGAATGCCACATTGCAAAGGTCTGACCTGGGCGAGTTCCCAAAGGCCTAGGCTGCACGGGTTTTCCTTCCTTCTCATAGCACCAGGGAGAGGGTGCTCACACATTTCAGGTGACTCAGGCCACCTGAGTTCAGTGTGAAAGGAGACTGGCTGGACTCGGACTACACACAGATGGTGGCACTTGGGGGCGTGTCAGGGTGCCCTGCAGAGGACTGGGTGCACACAGATGGATAGGGCAGTGGTAGCCCTGGGCAGATGATGCCTTGTGTGTCTGTGTCTGGGAGTTGCTCTGTGAGGGTCCATTTCCTGTCTGCCTTTTCTGCTGCCAGTACCTGAGCTGAGTGGCTGCCTCCTCCCGCCAGCAGGCCCATTCCAGCCCTTTGGCTTTAATTTCACAGCCCTCCAGTCTTCAGACGAAACAAAGCAGAGGATTCTCTGAACAATCCTAGGACTGGACAACCCTCCAGGAATTCCTCCTGCACCAATAGTCTTGAAAAAGAGGAAAGGGTCTCTGACCAGGGTTGGGCAGGCTCCCACCTTTTCAAGCTGAGTCACTTGGCTTCCTGTAGCCTCAGTGGTAAACCAGAGATAAAGTTGCTGAGAGATGCCCTGGAGGTCTGGGATCTATGCTGAGCCATCTGGGGAGGATTCCTGGAACTAGGAGGTGAAAGACAGGTAGGACCCCAAGGGACCAGATTTTCTTCACACAGATAGGGGAGAACCTCTTTGTCAGAACTGCCACCCACCTGGCATTTATGTTTAGTTCTAAAGCCACCAGCCTGTGCCAGGCTTACTTCAAGCAAAACTTGCTATGATTTTGTAGAAGGGACCTTTGGGTCTTGTAGATAAATATTCTGGCAAATAAACACTAGTGCAGGGGCAAGAAATGTGGCCCAGTGAGATTGTAATGGAGTTGGGATGAATTACAGTGTTTTGACTAGAGGAACCTGTAGTTCAATGTATACACTGGGGAATTTACAGAAGAAAGAAGGACGCTGAGTTACAGAGAGAAACCCACAAGGCAGAAGATGCACCACCGTGACAGAACTGACTGAATTAACAACTTGTGACAATCTTGATTTCATCTGATCCAGGGTGGGACACGTGCCTGGAGCACAACATGGCAACCTACAGACACTTAGGACTCAAGTACTAAATTATGGAAATATCTTCCTGGAGTTTTGGCAACATAACCCAAAAATAATAGTCTGGAAATCCCATGGGGGTGAGAGAGCAGCCAAGTGCATCTTCAAGTTACATGCCATCTTGTATTTTGGAGAAAGTTGTTTCTTTATGACCAGACTGCAGCACTTAACAACCAGTACTCACAGGGTAAAGTCTGGGGTAGTCATTACTTGTGAGTCAAGATATAGCAATTGTTCCTAATAGGCACACTGGGCACATGAAGGTAAGTTCAGTGGTGAGAGCTGGCTTATAACTTAAGGAGACCTGTCGCAAGCAGAGACCAGCAGCCCCACCCAGCAGTCCTAGGATGGAGAATGATTCAGGAGCACCCAGAGTGGGAAGAGCCAACTGTCCTGGGCTGTGAGCCCCAGGGCTCCTGTGCCCTAGAGCTCATCCTGTCTCCCTGGGACCATCACTTTGCAAGCAAGGCCAGATACATGGAGTCCATAGAAAGAAGGGGTCAAGGTGCAGGGATTGCAGCGGCCAGGAGAATCTTTGTTTTTCAGCAAGTGATCATGGGAACTCCTGCTTCCTTCTGAGGTTACTAAGAAAACACATTAACAACTTTCAACATCCCCTCATCCTCTGCAAACAGCTAGCTATCGATTTTGATGCCATGGAGACAACATCCCAGGCAAGAGATCTTCTGAAGACAAATTTTGTTTCTTTGAACCTGCAGGCAGGAAGTACTACTGACCAGACACGGTCAGTCTGTCTGTCTGTCTGTCTCTCTCTCACTCTCTCTCTCTTTTCTTTTTTTGAGAAGGGTCTTGCTGTGTAGCTCAGGGTGGCCTGGAACTTTCAATTCCCCTGCCTCCACCTCTGAGTGCCAGTATTACAGGCTTGTGCCACCACACCCAGCTCCAGATAGGAGCAACAGAGCCTAATGAAGGGGGTTACCAACAAGGGACCTGGGACAGACTTTAGAGGTAAAGGAAATTGATTTCTTATAGATGAGTGAGACAAAAAACAAAAACAAAACAAAACAAACAAAGAACAACAACAAAAAACTTAGCTTATAAATTTACCATTCACGACTATTCTTTTAGCCTTTATTAAGGCTTGATACGTTTCTCCAAATCATAGAACATATTAGGTAATATGATTTGAAGTCAGTTAACATATTTTCCCAAAGCAAACACACACCCCTTGATCTCTCCAGCTCCAACTGCCATCATGTGTCCACCAGATACTTTCCTTGTGGGTTTGCTCTGCTGCATCTGGAGAACGGGCCATTCAGGCTGCGCACTCTTGCTTCTGCATGGTGAGCAGATGGGTTGTGGGATGAACGAGTTCGTTCGCGTTTGTCTTGTTTGAAGACTTATGTCCTATGTGGTCTTGCTGGTGGCATTTCCACATAAAGCATCAGCACTGATGTTTTCAGATCTTTTCCAGGTTGGCTCGTAGCCACAAGCCCACACTAGTGGGCCACACCATCCTTAGAGCATTCATAATTTGGAGCAAATCTGATGGGGTGTCTGGTGTCAGGAGCACATGCAAAGGCGAGGCCCTGAGAGCCATGATTCCAGGCCTGTCATCTCTGTGCCCTCAGTGTCACCAAGGGGCTTGTAGACACAGTTTGCAGTCAGTTGACCAGTGCACCTCCCTGCATCAGAGCCTAGGCAGCAGCCATTCCTCGAGTTTCCTTTGAACCAGTAGACTGAGCACAGCGGAGAGACAATGATGTCGGAAACTCCAACCTTACCTCACCACTCTCCTCCTCCACGCATCAAAGATGCCTCCTTTATTGAATGCAACATCTGCTTTGTCTCTGTTGCATAGGGCCAGAGCCCTGATGCCATGTCCCCTTCTCAAACGCCGCAGCCAGGTGACAGTCACACCTGATGGTGACAGGATGGAAAGAATGAGCCAAGAGGCTATTGTGTGTCAAATCTGATAGGACACAGAGAAGGTGTCAGTGCATGGAAGGACGGATTTCAGAGAAGGGCTCTCTCTCCCAGAGGGGAAAAAAAATAGGCTACAGTTTCCTCCCAGCACAAAGAACAGAAAAGGGTGGGAGGCTTGGCCTGAAAGGCACGTGTCCGGTATTGCCGTTTAAAAGCTTGTGACATCAATTGATTGCAGCTCTTTTCTGTTGCTATCTTCTATATATGTAAAATGAGCCTTTACCATTCTGCAATAGAGCTACAAAGAGGTTGCTACTTGGAGATAGGCAGAAACAGTAGGAATTGTGTGCCTGAAAACGAGCAAATTGAGGACTGTCAGAGACAAAGGGAGAGGGGCCCAGACCCAGCCTGTGGGGGCTGAAATCTGCACGGTATCAGGTTAGAGTTCACCAAATTTTACAGGACAACAGAATACATTGTTTTTCCCTCCTGTCTTCAACTAGAAGTTCTTTACTGATCCTTATGAAACAAAATTTTTATTCTTGATGTCTTCCTGAGGGCTTCCATGTGACTATCTTTATTGAGGGGGCTGCGACAGGGTATCACTATGTAGCCCAAGTTGGCCTTGGACTTGCAATCCTCCTGCTTCAGCCTCCTAATTGCTGGAATTACAGGTGTGTGCTACGCTACCTGGCTTCACATGACTGTCTTGATGAACCACCAAATGCAATTTGTAATCTTAAATCATTTTCATAAGCTGGGTCATGTTTTTCAAACTGGTTTTTTAAATAGGAAAGCTTACTAGTTTTCATGAAAGTAGAAAACTACCTCCAAGGTAGTTTTATTAATAGTCCTCATGATGGTCATCTCAATCATGGTGGCTCTCAGGCAGGACAGTAAATCCTCCTATTCAGTCATTAGCGGAAATCTAAACAGAAGAGGAAGGTTGGAAAGTTTTCTTACTGAACTAATGGGTTAATTTATCAAACAAAATCACACATCTTAGGCAGGATCATAGGAAATTGCTGTTTTTATAAGCAAAGGCAAAAGTTTCATATTAATTTTATATGGTTCAATCTAACATTGCAAGGGAAGTTGGTAACTATTAGCTTAAAAATTGAGTAAAAGACAGAAGATAACTTTAATTCAGCATTGATTCCTTTCAAAATAGTGTTAATCATAGCCGGACCCTGTGGCCCACGCCTGTAATCCTAGCGGCTTGGGAGGCGGAGACAGGAGGATCGCAAGTTCGAGACCAGAGGCAGTTTGCGTAATTTAGCAAGACCCTGTCTCAAAAAAAAGTAAAAAAATGGGCTGGGGTGCAGCTCAGTGGTCCAGCACTTGCAGAGTATGCAAGCGCGAAGTCCTGGGTTCAACCCCTAGTACCACACACACACACAAAAAGTGTTAATCCAATAGCAGGAAACCCCTTCCAGGTAAATGCTGATCTCTTTTAATTGCACAAATACTTGAGGGTTTGGGCATCTAATGTCTTAGCAGTAAGAAGTGAGCTCCAATTAGAGGTTATCAGTCATTACTTGAAACTTCTTTCTAAAACAATTTTTCTGATCCAGTCTGACAAGTGTATCAGTTAACTCTGTGCTGTGCTTTGGATATGCCCTCCAAAGTCCACATATTGGAAATGTAATACTCAGTGCAAGTGTTGGGAGGTGATGTCTACAGGATGTGTTTAGGTTTTGATGGGGACCTTCTCAAGTGGATTACTGCTCTCAGGGCACAGGGCAGGTTGATCACAAAAGCAAGTTTGGGGCTCTCTTGTTCTCTCTCACTTTCCCTCTCCTGTTGTGTCACCTTCTGCTGTGGGATGATGTGGTAGGAAGACTCTTGCCAGAGACCTGCTCCTGGAACTTGAACTTTGCAGCCTCCAGAATTCATGAGCCAATAAATGCCTGTACATTGTAAAATATCCCGTCTGTGGTATTCTGTTATAAGAGCACAATACAGACTAAGACATGAAACCACAGTGGAAGATGTGTTGTACATTCTTAGTGTGCAGTTTTTAAAGCTTCACAATGCAAAGTATGGACCGTGGACCTGTTGCATCAGCACTGTGTGGGAGCCAGTTAGAAATGCAGAATTGGGTTAGTCTGGCATGGTGGCACTGGGATTACTTCTTTTTGCTTTCTGGCTGCCATGAAGTGAGCTGCTCCATATTCCATACCCTCCAACTGTAATGGACTAAAACCTCCAAAACCAGGAGCCAAAATAGATCCTTCCTCTTTTCAGTTTGTTTGTTTTTTTTTCAGGTATTTTGTCACAGTGATGAATGTCTAACTAAAAGACTGTGTGACAGGTAAGGAAATAGAAGGCCCTATATGGAGACAACAAAAACAATATGGAGACATAGCGTGTACTTGGGCACATTTATTTGAGATCAAGAAAGAAACTGGTTCACAGAGTTCTCACTCTGAACTCCTGAGGGGGCAAATCTTCCAGGGAGGAAGACTTTAAGTGAGTAGTGAAATGCAAGGGTTTTGATTCTATTCTCTTGTCATGAGGCTGCCATAGCAAGGAACATGATATAGTGGCATATGGAAATGTATAGTTCTAATCTCAAATCATGAAGACAGCTGATTTGTGTTTAGACTCTTAAATGATAGCCTGAAAATCCTACCCAGTGGGGAGGGGGAAGTCATCTATCTTATACACTGCAGGTTTTTCTTATTTCTATAAATCTGCAAACACAAATTACCAATATTCATGAGAAAATGGGGCAAGTTCAACATGCTTTGATTATAACTAAGGCTCTCACACTGGCATGTTTATAGTATCAAATTCATAGGTTCTGTACCTGTGTTAGCTGGTATATCACCATGGTGGAAAAACATATGGGAGAGATGATTTATTGGGGGCTCAGTGTTAGAAGATCTTAGTTCATAGAGGCAAGAAGGTGTGGCAGCAGGACAGGCGTGGCAGGGAAAGCATCAGATGACCTCACAGCATGGCAAATCAGGTGCAGGGAGCAACCAGAATCACGGGTCCATGTAAAAATCTCCAAAGGTCTGCCTCCCCATGGCCAACTTCCACAAAGCCAGATCCTGCCTCCCAAAGTTCCACAACCTCCTAGGATAGTGACATCAACTGGGGAACAAACATTAAATCACATGACCTTTGGCGGACATTTTGATTTCAAACAATAACACGACTATTTTTTGCTTTGCTTGTATATGCTACAGATGCAAAGCATAAGAGAGGAAAAGGGACAATTTTGTTGTAAATGGTGGCATTTTAAGCAGCAGCACATTGGTAGTATCACTCAGCTGCTTCTGGATATTATTCACCCATGCCATCTTCTGTCCAGTTCTCTACTCTCCATTTTGGTTCCAAAGGTACTTGGTCGTAGAAATCACTTGCTGTTCTATACCTTCAGTCAAGTTAACAGGCCATCCCAGAACCATGGTAACGAGCATGAATGAAAGAAGGAAAAATCCCCAGGTACAACAGGTCCAAGGGCCCAAAAAGAGACATAAGTGCATCTTTGCCAAATGCACCAAGCCAAAATCCAGACAGTGAGACTGAGTGTATAGAAACTCGTAAGGAAATGTTTCTGGGGCTAAGGATTTAGCTTGGTAGACTGCTTGCCTAGCAAGCACAAATACCTGGGTTTTCATCTCCAGTGCCAAAATAAGTAAGGAAGTAAATAAATAAATAAAATCGTTATACCTTCTAGGGCATGCCACTATTGTAGCTTCCGGAAGGAATGGATTCTGATAGTAATAGGAGGTTACTTTCTTTCTCTTCCATTACAGTGAGATTTCACTAGCTCATGTATGAAGGCACCCAATTCCTTCTCCAGCATGCTCTGGGTGAGGTACCAGGGTTTTGGAGCATGTCTGCTCCAAGACATGTTTTGGAAATGTCTGCTTTCATCATCTTGTCTCTACCACTTAAAAGCTGTATGGCTTCAGGCAAGTTATTAGTCCTCCCTCTGCTTTTTTTACTCATAAAATGAAGAAAAGGTAGTATGCACCTGTAGTGGGCATAAATTATGTTTTCTGCTTGCCCCACACCTTTTTAATGTGCTTTCTATGAGCCATCTCCCACACAATAAGTCCTGCTTACCCAAGGTAAAATCCAGAAACTTCGTTTTCCAGCCTCCCTTGCAGCTAGGCTCTGCTATGAGGGAATAGAGAATGAGCTGGGTGTTATGATCAATGTGAAACTGTGAGGAGTCAGATCACCTTCACAGCTCAGATTAGGAGAGCCTGACCTCTGATCAGATGCATGCATGAGACATGGATCCAAAAGAGGAATACGAAGGAGATGGTTCCAAGTGTAGACTATTCTGGGGAGAGGAGTAGAGACACATTTGTCCCTCATAGGTGGCCATAGTGAATGCCTAGCATGATGAAATGAGCTGCAGTTGGGCTTGTCTGGAGGGACAATTTGAATATTGTTCCTGGATCTTTTAGCCCCAAAGTCTGACTGTAGGGCCCTCCTGGTCACAAAGTGAGGTATGCAGGAACCTTTAATAAATGATGTATCTACTTCAGATGGCTAAAGTGGATTTGGCTGTCTGCAAATAAGTACCTTCTAGGGATGTTGTTGAAATCAAATGAAGTATTCAGGTCAAATGATGGTAAGAACTCCCTCAATTCTATTGTTGTTTTGATGTTAATCAGATCCAGCCATAGGATGTGAAAGAATATTGACTTTAAATTTTAGATATTGTTAATGCACCTGGGCAAGTTTTAGCATATTTCTGTAAATTCTTTTTTTTTTTTTTTTTTTTTTTTGCAGTACTAGGGGTTGAACCCAGGGCCTTGCGCTTCCATGCTTTGCAAGTGCTGGACCACTGAGCTGCACCCCCAGCCCATTTCTTTACTTTTTTTTGAGACAGGGTCTCACTAAGTTACACAGACTGCCTCTGGTCTCGAACTTGCGATCCTCTTGCCTCCAACTCCCCAGCCGCTGGGATTACAGGCATGCGCCACTATGCCTGGCTATATTTCTGTAAATTCTTTAACATGCCTCCCATTGTGAAGTGAAGTCTGTCCCCATGTCCTCCGGCAAAAAACAGAAAGAAAACAAACAAACAAAAATCAGGTGGACCTTTGTGGTTTCTTCCTCGATCAAAATGTAGTAGAAGTGATAATGCGTGACTTCTGAGACAGCTTAGAAAAGGCTAGGTAGCTCTGCCTAGATCCCTTCTGGGAATTTCAGTCTCCACGCTGTGGAGAAGCTCAAGAGGGCCACAAGAGGGCCAACATGTAGGCATTCCATTGGTAGACTGAGATGAACTCTCAGTCAACAGTAAGAATCAACTCCAGACATGTGACAGAGGTGTGTCCCTGACATGACACCAGCTCCCTCCACTATCCCATGACATTTACTTGAGAAAGCCCAAGTGAGAATGGCCCACCTAGGCTTGCTCACCTCCAGTTATGAGAGATAGTAATAACATGATTGCTATTGTTTTAAGCTGCTGAGTTTGGGGATAATTTATTATGTAGCAGTAGATCGCTGGAATATGCCTGACATTTTAGGGCTCTCTCTGGCTTTCAGAGTGCTTGTGAGTTTTTCCATTTGGTCTTCATATCAACCCTATATATAAAGTATTATGATTCATCAATTTTTGTATGATGAAAATGTCTGTGAATGTTGACACCTTTCCCTACATCACAAGGCTCTTCTTCTGAGACACAGACTACAACCCAGGCCTCTGGATTCCTGGGGTAGCACTCTTATCATGAAATGCTGTGGGCTGGATCCAGAGGAATCAGGTTTATAATCATCCCACTCATCATGGGATTTAAACTCTTTCTAGAAGGTATTGTTGTATATAAGTCCTCTCTGTGTACTGTCTTCAGTTCATCTTCAAAACATATCCAGTCAATATCCCCCTTATTACAACTGCTAAACATCTGCATAACAAAGTTTAGTGGCTGAGAACAGCAGACATTTATTATACTTAAGTATTTACATAGTCAGGCAGCAGCTGATGGTGGCACACACCTATAATCCCAGCACTTAGAAGGCTGAGGCAGGAAGATTGTGAGTTTGAGTCCAGCCGGGACTACACAGTAAGAATCTATCGCCAAAAACCCTAACAAACAAACAAACCAAAGAAATTCAGTTGCAAGCTTAGCCTCTGGTCCTTTGTGAGGTTACCGCGAGTTGTCCGGGGTTACAATCGAGTGAAGATCTAAGGGCGCTGGAGGACCCACTTCCAAGACAATGCTCTCACATCGCCTCTGGTCTCCACAGCACTGCTTGAGTGCCCTCCCTGTATAGTGGGTTTCCCTGGAGCACGCCATTCCAGAGGCCAAGGTAGAAATTGTAATATATTTATGGCCTCATCTGGAAAAAAACATTGCTTAGGCTGTGTTCTACTGGCCCCACAGGCCATCTTGGAATCAGTGTAGGAAGAACCTCATGAGGACATTAGTACCAGGAGGAAATGATCCCTGGAGCCACCTTTGAGGCTGGCTGCCACAATCAGTATGATGACCCTAAACCACAGGTAAGGAAACAAGTCAGAATGTCTGAGATTCGAGAGCTCAGAGGCAGACGGAGTGGGCAGCTGGAATTTGAACCCAGTACTATCTCATTTCCAAGCCCACGTTCCTTTCCAGTCTATAATAACAGGTGAGTGTGTGGTGTATTTTGATGCATTTATGTTAGTATTTTCAGTTATTTCTCAAAAACCAAGAAATTCTTTAAGAAGTTATTATGGAAAGAAACATGGGACCTGGGGGCTGGCAGACTGAAGTGGGGGAGCCTCTGTTTCTTTGGTCAGTAAACGCTTTTTGCCTAGGTGTCCCCCAGTGCCTTTCTTCCTTTAAGCTGATAGGCAATTTAGTGAGTTCTCTTCCACAAACATGTGAAAATATGTGTACTGGTTTCCTTCTTAAAGAATACATAACTCCCAGCGCTGGGGGTGGTGGCGCACACCTGTAATCCCAGTGGTTTGGGAGGTGGAGGCAGGAGGATTGCAAGTTTGAGATTAGAGGCAGTCTGAGTAACTTAGTGAGACCC